>BGPR01038148.1:0-11612 GCA_013235015.1 Araneus ventricosus | reverse complement strand
CCAAATTCCTCCCTTTTGACAGATTTCCAACCTGCCACACTCATATCTTTACTTAATCACAGGTCATCCTATCTCTATAATTAAGTTCAAGTCCATGGACATTGAAGAAAATATATCTACAATACTCTTTACGTTTGCCACTCATCATTGAAAGCGTTCAGTCATTTTGGCACCCAAATTCCTCCCTTTTGACAGATTTCCAGCCTGCCTCTACGGCGGATGAACTCCAAACGGAAACAAAAGGAGCACCGCCATCGGAGATCAACAGGCGGTGGTGTGCATTCGTAAGAGACACTGATAAAAAAAGCAAGGGTTGTTGGCGGGGATGAATATTCGGATGCGACCAATGGAAAGCGTATCTGTAGCGTAATTCGACGGAGGTGTTCACTTTCTCCGCACGTCCCTTGGACGGTGGCGTGAGCGGCGTCGTTTATTTATGTATGCGCATCCTGGGCTCTGGTCACGGTCCGGCGCGTCCCGTCAATGGGACAGGATGTCCCGTCTCATTCACCTTTCTCTGCGCTGTCCCCTACGGACGCCTCATTCGCTTATCTGAAATAACATTTTTCTATCTGGAGAACGGATGGAGTGTAGGAGTTTTTTGCCAGCCACGCAACACACCTCGTGCTGCCGGTGCAATATGTCACTGCAGCAGATTGGGGAGGGATCTTCTGCAAGAAAATTGCTGCCGCTGTCCCGGTCGGCCGGTTTTTTATTTTTTGTTCGGGCGATTTTTCTTGTTTCTCAGGCTTTATAACAGGAAACAGTGTACCCTCTCATGGGTGGTGCTTGATGCGATAATGAAGATAATGTGATGACCTGAGGAGGAATTATCTTCTCTGGTTTGGGGAGATGATGAGTTAAAACCTTCGGCGGAAAATAGGGTCACTCGGGCTTTGAAAGAGCCGAAGTTTCTCTGGTTCGCACGATTTGATGAGCGGAAAGATATAGAAATAACGAGTAAGATGTTGCTTTTTCGAGTAATTTCGGAAGTTACATATATTGCCAAAGTTCTCAACGTCCCAGTAATCTGGACCCAAATTTTCGCATTTGTTTAATTCATGGTTCATGTAATTCTCAAATTTCTTCATATTTAAGCCGGGTTTTAATAAATAACTTGCTTCACTTCCCAAACAAAAACATTTGTTTTAAACGAAGTCAACATACTACATGCAGACATTGTAATGTCTGCATAATAACATCACGAACAAGAATACAGAGGCAGAACTGTTGCTAGAACACCTTAATAGAATTCTCGACGAAAAGTTTAAATGTAAACAATTCACAGACGATTAACAATTTAGACCAGGAATAGTCCCCTTCCACCGAACTAGGTGGTTCTAATTTTTAAAAAACAGCTTTTCTGTTACTTGCATATAATTGTCTATTTTTAAAAGTGACATTTTACGAAAGTAAGATACCTGAGGTCGACTCTTATTTCAAACTAAAATTGCGATGGTTGTGGTAATGTTTAAAAAAAAATGAAAAACGCGTGTTTATTAGTGATAGCTGTCCACGTTAAATTTTTATAAGAATTTCACTAAAATTTTAAAAAAAAGTTTTCAATTTTGATTTTTCACTTTCAAATCTAAAATTTTGCGAATGCCTTTTTTTTTAAGGTAATATGATCACTGAAGGTAATTTGGCCACTTTCCAATTTTTCTCAATAAATTCATTTTTAGTGAGTTTTGTTTCGGTTAAGCAAAATGATAATAAAAAGACAAAACTTTGCTATTTTTATGAAGATAACTTATTTGTTTCTGTTTGAAATTATTCGAAAGTAAATGGAAAGAATGCCAAAAAATTCTAAAAATTTTCTACATACTATTGAAATTTCAAACGGACAAAAAATTTGAAACCATCACCAAAAACACAATGAGATAGAGCAGAATAAGGATTCAAACAAAGAAGTTCTTGAAGGAATAACAGAATACAGAGAATACAACAACAGTAGCCTTATTTCTCTACAAGCTGGGTTTATGAAATATCTTATGATTCATGCAGTAACCATAAATGCTTTGAGAAAATTCGTCACATATTATTGGAGCTCATTAACATCAGATCCATTAATAAATTACATTTTCCCATTCAATAACTATAGGAAAAAAGGGTAAACTTACGAAATCAAAATAAGAACTAGCGCTCTGGATGGCAAGAAAGCGCTGATTTCTTCATTCACACGGAGAAGTTATTAGACTAATTTAGCTTGGCGACCTGCTGTAGCATATTCTTAGCTTTCTTTTCAAGACAGTAAAGCCCTTTCTTCGTGAAAGTTTAAACTATCGCTGAGACCGCCAAGTGGCTATATAGTTTTTGATTGCATCCATACAGAAAGGTATCATCTTAAAAAATTATTTTAAAAGAGAGCGGTTTAGATCTTTACTTTTTAAGAAAAATGCAAATTTTAAAATTCGGGAGATATTCCTTACAAGTGATAACATATGCAATAGACTTTCCCAAGTGTAATCATGGGCATACATTCATTTCTTTCTTTTTTCTCTTCTAAATTGTGTTACAGAATTTGTTTTTTTCCCCTCGGTTTTTCAATCCCCTAAAATTGTGTTATTGAAATTGCTTTTTTTTGTTGTTTCTCTTCTTTTTCAATATTAATTTTCGGGGATTTTTTTCTGTCTTTCTTTTCTAAATTATATCTCAGACTTTTTCTTTTACAATTTATTATATTTCATAAAATTTTCATTTCTTGTTTATTTTATGTATGTTTCTTTATTTATCACACTTTTTTGCATTTATTTGTTATTATTTATGTTTGTAATTACTTATTATATTTATATTCACACTTGTATTACTTTTAATGTAATATTTTACTTATATTGTTTTGTACTGTATTACCTAAGTTTTTGTATTATATTGCATTCTATTATTTTCTGTTGTTTTATTTTAATATTTGCATTGGAATTTTTCTTCCCGCCGACTCGTGGCATGCTTTACACCCTTTGGGTAAGTAGGGTCGGCGTGGGAAATAAAAAAAAAGTATCTGTATTAGCAGCATTGGCCGTATTACTCTCAGATACCTCACTTCAATAATCAGATTTTCCAAATTTGGAAGTTGTTCTCAGTTATCGCAACAATCCCGACTTGGTATTTCATATTCTTCGAAAGGCAAGAACCCCATTCCCTCACTGAGAATAACTGAAGTACGAAATTTTAAAAAAATCTTTGGAACTGTAAATGTTCATGTGACACTGGTACTGTCTACGGAGTTTCTTAAAATAACAAAATTGCTTTCATAAGTCAGTGAAGAAAGATTCTTTTCTAAAATTACTATTTCTACGATTTAGTTTGATTTTTTAATTTCTTAAGGAGTTTAGGAATATTTGTCGCATTTTATATGCAGCATAAAATCTCTTATTATTCATTTATTTTCGTTTTATATACTTGAAGTGGAATTAATACACCAGTAGATGCCCGTATAATATAAATTTGGTGAAAAAAAGATTAAAGGCAATACAAATATTAACTTGAAATAACAATATAATTCATTTCAAATAAATAATTGTATTGTCTCTGATACAATGATCATATGAAATATTTGTCCTGCCAGTTTTTTTAATGGTGTTTCTTTTCACAAGCTTCTTTATACAAGCATCACTCATTCGTTCATTAAGTTCAAAGAAATGAAAGGCTTTTCCTCATGTATCTCAATAATAAGAACATTTTAGCGCAGATACTCCGATTCTGAAACCCAACGGTGATTTCAAACCGAAAATAATTCTGTGAAAGGCCCTTCGAGCTTTCTAGCGTTCTTATTGGTAAAATAAAGTCTGTTGGATACGATCACAAATTTTAGTTGAGGTCTCCTCTGTGTCTTTAAATAATACAAAAAAACAAATAACTACTTCTTAATTTTAGAAATTTTGGGTGTTTAATTAGTAAATTGAAACGAGTCGAAAACATCTATATAATAATCCATTCATTATACAAATTGTACACAATTCAACAGCAGATGCAATCAAGCCATTTGGAGACAAGACAGAAAAAATCAAACCGAAAACATTATCATGCTACGAAGTTTCCAACAAAAGGTTCAAATTTACTTAAATTTCTTTTTAATATTTTGTGTCTTTTTCACGTCTTTTAGTACTAGAGTGCTCTTCTTACATTGAGAGCAACTGATTAAGAACATCAAGAAAATGTATCATTAATAGCAAAGGACAAATTCGTATCAAAATTTTTAGATGTGTTATTTTGCATGTATACAGTTCGGAAAATCAAATTTAAAGTTAGACTGCCGGAAAATAAAATCCCAACACCAAGAAGAAATTAATTTAGAAAAATGAAATTTGGGCAAGGCGTTTGTCTGGGTAACATATTTATTTGATTAAAGTTTCAAAGTCACAGGTTAAAGTATGCGCGAGAAGTGCCATTTCAAATGTGAAATGGTGGTATATTAAAAACCACGATTTCGAATGCAAGCCTGCAAACGTGCATGCATTTTGCCGTACAGGTGCTCTATGTCATTTTGTGGTATGGAGTTCCATGCCTGTTGCAATTGATCAGCCAAATCAGCAACGGTTATTGCTGGTTGTGGATGACTCTGGATTTGTCGTCCAATCATGTCCTATACGTGCTCGATCGGAGAAAGATCGGGTGATCTCGCAGAACAAGGTAGCATGTCGACACACTATAGATTGGAGTTAGCACATTGGGTAACAGCAGCGGTATGAAGACGAGCGTTATCCTGTTGGAAAACAACCCCTTGACTACTACTCATGAATGGCAGCACAACAGGTTCAATCACCAGTCTGACGTATACATTTGCAGTCAAGATGCTTGGGATAACGACCAGAATGCTCGTGCTGTCATAAGAAATTTCTTCCCAGACAATAACTCCTGGAGAATGTCCAGTGTGTCTACGCCGCAGACAGCTTGGTTCCACTCTCTCACCTGGCTTCCTTCTAACCAATAAGCATCACTGGCACCAAGATAGAAACGGCTCTCATCTGAGAACACAACAGATCGTCACTCCGCCCACCAATCAGACCACTGAAGTCGCAGATGGCAATGATTCGGAGTTAGTGGCATGGACGCTACAGGACGTCTGGCTCGGAGCTGTACCTCAAGCAATCGATTTGTTACAATTCGCTGTGTCGCTCTTGTGCCAACAGAAGCTCTAATTTCTTCTGCAGATGCAGTACGATGTGGCACTGTCATGCGACGAACACGGCGGTATCCTCTGTCAGTCGTGGCCCAGGTACCGCCGGACCCCGTCCTTCTTGAGACAGTGTCTTCCCGTGACCACTGCTGCCAACAATCATGTTCAGTGGGTACATCCCTTCCAAGTCTTTCTGCAATATCGCGGAAAGAAAATTAACCTTCTCGTAGCCCTATTATACGGCCTCGTTCAAACTCATTAAGCTGCTGATACTGTCCTTTTCGTCTCCTTAAAAGCATTCTCGACTCAAGTCTACTCACCACGTCCAATCTGGACTTCTGCAAATAACGCCCAGAAAGTTTACATCGCGATTTAAAACACACATGATTTTCATGTTCATAGTCGCGCTACTAGCGCCATTCTTATTTGTCTAGAGCGAAATTTGAATAGCGTCATCTTTCAGGTATGCAAACACGCCTCCCAACTTTCGTTTATCTAGCACAACTCTTTCTTGGTGTTGGGATTTTATTTTCTGCCACTGAATATATAAATAATGTTGTTGATATTTATTGAAGAAGTGCAGACATTCCAGCTAGCATGAAAAGGACTTTATTTAGCCATGGCACAGCATTTAAAGATGAAGGTAAGATATTTAAGCCTTTTTAAGGAATTTGGTTGATTCCAATCAATGACCATTTGGGAATGATGGGCATAAAGCTGCGCTTTATCTTCCGTAAACGTATACAAAAAAAAAAAAACAACGGCAATTTTTATTAAACGGCTAATTTTAGAAACAGTCAAGTTAGTTATGCGACGTTTTGCAACTCCAAAATGAGGAATACCTTTGTTTTGGAATACAACAGATTTAGAAATCAGTTCAATGTTCTGAAGCGGCTCTCGAAGCTTAATTGAACCAGGAAGCCCACCTAAAACAGTGAAAGTAATAATAATTTTAATTTAAGTTTGAAAGAGACCGTTACAAAATATTTATTACATGTACATATTACTTCCAATGCGATGAATGCTTATTATTAATAACACAGGTCTGCGATGAAAAAATTGTCGGTAAAGCAAGTTGTGTTTTTTATAGTTTTTTGGATGCTGATTACCGGAAAAATAATGAAAAATTTCCATCACGTACAGTTTCATCACAAATCGCAATCTATTTTTTACGAATTTAGTATACTTCGGACCAAAAACGTATTATTTATATGAGTTGGATAAACATATTTATAGACTTAAAATAGTAAATTGGTGGATTAAACTACCAAACAAGAAATAAGAAACTATTTCAATCCAGAATATTCCTCTGAATCGGTAAATTGCCTATTAAACACAATATTAAAGACCAGTTGAAACCGGATACCTCTCCTGCTTGCCAAAAAAGTGTTACTTCCACTGCTTCACATAAAATTAATATTATGAAACAATTTGTGAAGGTCCTTCATTTTGTTACCAAAAGAAGGGGAATGCTTCAAATACCTTTGTGACGAGTTCCCGGGTTTATCCGAAGCAAAACTGAAGGAAGGTGTGTTTGTAAGATCAGACACCAGGAAAATTATGAAAGATGAAAATTTTGAGACTAAAATGGAAAGAAACGAAAGAAAAGCCTGGGAATCTTTCAAACTAGTTATTACTAGCTTTCTTGGAAACAAAAAGGACCCAAACTACAAATCTATTGTGGAAGAGATGATAAAAAATTTCAAGATTTTAGGCTGTAGCATGAGCTTAAAAGTTCATTTTCTCGATTCGCACCTGGACTGTTTTCCTGAAAATTTAGGTGCAGTTAGTGAGGAGCAAGGTGAAATATTTCACCAAGATATAAAGGAAATGAAGAGGTGATATCAAGAAAAATGGAATGTCAACATGATAGCTGACTACTGCTGGATGCTACAAAGAGACAATCCCTGAAAAGTTTACAAGAGGAAAAGTGACAAAAGAACTTTTGAGGTAAAGAAAAAACGTTACTATAAGGACTTGTAACTTTCTACCTATAATTAACAATTACTTGAACTAGGATATAAATGTAATTTATATGGGTTTATGAATTAATGAAATTTAAATGAAATGTCAAAATTTCGTGATTTCAACTGTTTCCTTCAAAATATGCAATCACTTTGTAAGAATTCTGTATGTGATAGAAATAAATGGGTTTCATTTTTAGAATCAGCACTAAAAATAACATTAAAATCAGTCATCAAAATTAAAACAATTTTCAAAAAGTATTTTTTGTAGGCCTGTGTAATAACCGGCTATTATTCATACTAACTGGATTTTTTACTTTGACCGTAACCTGTATGCTGGGGGTAAAAGGCACTATGTCCAATTTTTTAATCAATATTGGAGTAAGGTTATTAGTTTGCTTTACTTCCGTTACATTAGACTACACAGAGGAACAGGACATTAGTGATGGCGGTTATTGCGAAAACCAGTCACCTCCGGTTTACCCTGGCGGTTATATCCATTCAAAATAACTGTCTTTCGGTTATTCAGGGTTTTTTCACCTCCGGTTTAACCTGGCGGTTATAACCGCTCAAAATAACTGGTTTTCGGTTATTCTGGTTTTTTTCACCTCCGGTTTAACCTGGCGGTTATAACCGCTCAAAATAACCTGGTTTCGGTTATTCTGTTTTCACCTCCAGTTTTACCTGCGAGTTATAACCGTCAAAATAACCGGTTCCCGGTTTTGGAGAATTCTATAGCAGAACTCTGCACTATTGCAATAATTCTCATGCGCGACTTTCGAATTTCTGACAGATTCTCTGATCATGACCCTGAACCACTGGAATAACATACTTGTATATATAATAGTATATATATATATATATACGTCCTGCATATATATATATATATATATATATATATATATATATATAACTCTCTTCTATATATATATATATATATATATATATATATACCTATATATATATATATATATATATATATGTATAACGCTTTTTCCCATGTTATCTTGTGAACACGATAACTGGAGTAATTTTGATGTAAATTTAACCAGCTTGGGATATGTTGTAAAGATAGTGAAAATCTCGGTCGAGTTCGTAGATGGGCTATCCAGATCAAAGGGGGTGGAAATGGTGGGGGGTGGAAATTTTCATTTTCCCATAATTCCTTTACAAATGAAAAGAGAAAGAAACTTCAAATTAGGCGAATTATTGCCTTATCATAAAGAACAATTTTTGAATTTAAACTTTTTCGATAGCTACAATTGCTTAGAAGTTATGAGCTGAAAAGTGATTTTCCCACCCTTCCCCTCCTCTCCCCCTAACTTAAAGTACGTTTTGTCCTAAGCATGTTACCCCTTGTTGGAAAGCTCTCGTCATTTGCAGTTTCTTCCACCCTCTTTCATTCTTGTAGCTCCAATACTTATGAGAATAGAGGGCAAAATGTTCTTTTCCTTATTATTATTAGCAGAGAAGTATATGCATAACGTTTTGACCCGTGTTATTTTGTAAACACGATAACTAGAGTAATTTTCATTAGACTTTAACTGGCGACGGATATGTTGTAAGGATAGTGAAAATCTCGACCGAGTTCTCAGATGGGCTAACCAGCTCAAAGGGGGTGGAAATGGTGGGGGACTGAAAATTTCATATTCCCATAATTCCCTTACGATTCAAGATAGAAAGAAAATTCAAATTAGGCGAATTATTGCCTTATCACAACAAACAACTTTTGTACTGAAACTTTTTTGATAGCCACAATTTCTTAGAAGTTATGAGCTAAAAAGCCATTTTCAATCCCCTCCCCACCTTATCATTTCCCCATAGCTCTGTTATGACTAAAGATAGAAAAAAAATTTCAATTGTTCGTTATCATAAGGTGATAATTCGCCTAACTTTTATATTAAAAGTTTTTTGTCTGCTAGAATTGCTTATAAGTTATGAGCTGAAAAGCTATATTCAATACGGGCGCGCGGGGATTTATCATTTCCCCATAGCTTCGTTAAGATTGAAGATAAAAAGAAAATTTCAATTAGGGGAATTATCACCTTATCATAACAAACTACTTTTATACTGAAAGTTTTTTGACAGCAAGATTTACTTAGAAGTTATGAGTTCCCATCAACCGCATTCACTTTCACTTTTTATACGGTATAATATATAATTAATTTATGACTAATTAATTTATAATTAATATGTTTGTTAAATTTTGTTAATTATAACTGTTAATTGATATACCTGGCTTTACTCCGGATTAAAATGTTTTTATGTTTAATATTTTCAATGTAAAAATTACTATTGTATAAATATTATTATACACAAATTCCTTTTCTGATCTAACACGCTTTCAATTAAAATGAGAATATCAATTGAACCAGACGATTTTTAAAAACATCCGTTTTCTTTATACGTTATTATTTGTTATACAGGTACTTCAAATTTTGTTAACAATTACTAAAGTCAATGAAAGGTTTTAATGCATATTTTGAAACAATTAAATTAACTATTTAATTATCCATTAATTTAAAGCGTGAAAATAAATCAATAGCTGGTCCCGATTTAAATTGTTAAAATCGTCTACTTTTAAAATTTTCTTTTAGCATTCTTCCTTCTGGAAACAGTTCTTCGTATTATTTTTGATCAACAAGAATATTGTTACGAAATCAGTTTAAAATTAATTTTGAAAAAAATATTAAAATGAGAGAAACAAATTTATGGAAATAAAAGACATCGCGGAAAAATGCCTTGCTTAATTTTTAATTAAGTGAAATTTTAAGCATCTTTTAGGCTTTCAAAAGGTGAAGGTGACCTTTCTCTTTTCTTAAATAAAAGTTTGATTGAAATCAGTCCAGTGGTTTATGAGGAGATGTGGAACATACATACATAGCCACAGTGACTTTTATTTAAATTAATATAATTATTAGATAATTATAAGATAAAGATTACTGGCATATAGTATGAGCCATGAAAAAGGTTTTAGTGAAGTTTTGTAACAATTAATTTTTAACTTTAATTAAGTAAATAGTTAATTTTAATTAATCAAATAATTTTAATAGTTAATTTGATAATAGTTTTTTGGACAGAATACTTTAATTTGATATTTAACTAAATATGGCGGGACCATGATTTGTTTAATAAAATCAATATAAAGGAGCAAAAAACGATAGATATTTAAATAAGAGTTTCCTTTATCCTTTTTACTATTGAAAAATATCTCCTTAACTTTAAAATTGTTTGGGATTTTCTGTCTGAGTATTTGGTTTTAACCGTCAATGGAGATTTAAATTTACTGTTCAAATTGGCTGCATTCATATCCTATGCTTTAAAAACACGTATTAAATTTGCCACACACAATGTTTAATAATTTTATTCTCTTATATGTTAAGAATTTAGTGACTATTATCTCTGTAAACAGGGAGTTCTATAAATGAGCCCATTTTAGTAGTATTTAAGTGTTTCCATGTCATGTGATTTTACCATATGACAAAGTAATGTTCGCACAATTATATTGTAACCTAGATTAAATAAATTAATTTTTAAATCTAGAGTCTTTCTTCATTCGTGCCAAGAGTCAATTTCTTGTTACTGTTTCAGATAGGCTGGCTTAATGTTATCTAGGAGATATTTGCACTGCTGAGATGTTTATTTCTTTGACTCCTACCTGTTGAATGATTATGTGTTGAGATATAAAAAAAATGACCAATGTACTGACCGATAAATCTATCATAACTTTTTGGAATGAAAAATGGAATGATAAAACCTTGATGTAGCAAAAAATTAAATGACATGAAAACAGAATCACAGCCTAAATATTGCAATGCGTAGAAACAATAAAGTCATAGGCTATGTCTGTATTGATCAATATGTAATATTTCATGACTTTTGTAACATTAACGTAAAGGAATCTACCTTTGCCTTCAAGCTTGCCGAAAAGGGATTTTTTTTTTTTATAAAAAAATAAACGCCGTTTTCTGACAATTTTTTTATTAATATTGTTTCTACAGGAAGTCAATCTATTGGCCATTATTTAACTGTTCATAAAGACTCTTTCAGTAATCCGCGAAACAACAGACGCCTCGAGGAAGCGGTTGTTGGTGATTGCCCTAAGGTGATGAAGTTCAAAGCTTCATAAAACTTGGTAAATTTTAGGTTAATCGAACCTAAAATAGAGCCTATCTTCCGATCCGTTTTTTACCCGGTTATTAGATTAAAAAAATAACCGGTTATAACCGGGACAAAAAAATAACCGAAAAAAAAACCGGTTAACCGGAACAGAACAAAAATCCGATTTTCGGTTTAAGCCGGTAGGTTTTTCCCATCCCTGGTATTAAGTCTTATTTTATTAAGTAACAGAGATTTTCACTTTATAAAATGCACCACGTCACATTTTGTTTCAAGGCAAAGAGCCCCTGAGCAAAAAAGTTCATTAAGGGCACCATGTCACAAAAGTGAAGTTTTACAGCTCACCTGTAAAATTTCACTTTTGTGACAAAGGGGCCGTTCAAATATTACGTAAGCACCCAAGGGGGGGGGGTTGC
>BGPR01038147.1:0-14839 GCA_013235015.1 Araneus ventricosus | reverse complement strand
TAGATTTTTGTCATATTTTTCTCACAAATACTATGAAACTTAAGGATGTTTTAGTGAAGGTTTCGTCACAATTAATTAAATAGTTAATTTTTATTAATTGAAAACTGTCTGTCTGTTGTGCATGCGCAATTCAAGTTCTTCTGTTGATGCAAACAAAAGACTAAACAATCTATAAATAAAATTGAAATGTGCATTTTTTACTTTCTATTTTGCGCGATAGAAATCTACCCTACTGAACAAATTTTGCTGACAAATGCTATGAAGCATAAGGAAATTTTAGTGAAAGTTTCGCCACAATTAATTAAATAGTTGATTTTTTTATGAATGAAAAAGAATATTTCCATGTATAGAAAAAAAGCCATTTTATTTTTAGTGTTGCCATTCCTATCGAATGAAAATATTACAGATATTTTAAACCATTTCGTTTATTTACCTCCGATGCAATGTTTAATTAGATTTTATATCATTCAAATTTATTGATATCATATGAAGAAAATTATATTTCTGCGATTTTTAAAAAAACGTTTGGTTCAACTGATATTCTAATTTTAATACTGAAAAACGATAAAAGGGGTTTTATTTATAATAATATTCTATGTAGAAGTATTTTTGCATTAAAATTATTATACATGAAAGAATTTTCATCCCGGGTATATGAGCTTGCAATCCAAGTATAGAAAGAAAATAAGCCTATCGATACGAAAAAAATAATCGCTATTTTACCAAGTTGTACTAGATATATTTTTGTTCGATTTAAGACTTTCAATTATTTTTTTTATATTTTAATAAAATAATCATTATTTTAAAAAAGCTTTATGCTGACTAATACCCAGCCAAATACCCTGCTACAAACTAGTCTAGAAAAGTTTTTAAAAAAACTCTGCGTTCCATTTATATAGGGAAAAAAAGAAATTATAACTTGACCTTGTTTTAAGCGAGCAGTTGTAGGCGGAGCTTATAAGGATAAAGGAAACAAAAACGGGTTGAGTGGTGAAAATACGAGAGATTAATTTTTTATCTGTTTTCTTAATTAAATACTTATTTCAATGCTTAATTAAGCACTTTTAAAGTAATTATATCGAATCATTTTTTTCTACTGATCTTATGTGTTTCTTATTTCAAAATCTATGTCAGCTATTAATTCCTTATTTTATAACGTCTAATGGATTGCTTAAAACTGCATAATTAAGTAGCGTTTAAATTGCTTATACAGTTATTTCTATTTTATTCGCAAAAACAGAAAGAATAAAATGAACAAATTAAGAGTGATTAAATTGTTTTTAAGAACTTTGTTTAACTTTATTTGTTCCATGTTTGTAGCGACAGAATTTTATAATTGATTTTTCACTCGCCTGGTGTACAAGAGTTTTGCAATTTTCTACACATATTTCAATATTTTTAGAACTTCATTATCAGTTAATCGATTAATTTGAATAAATTTTGGGCTCGACTTAAGAACATGGTACGGTCCGCCAAGTTGAATTTTTTTCCTCGTCAAATGTGGTAACCTTCTTCATTTTGTAGGCAACCCTAAAACTTTGCCAGAATTTCTAATTTGTGCCAGAATTTGAGAAAATTCATGCTAAATTTCATACAGTTTTTTATACTATTTGCAATTTTATTACTATTTCCAATTTTATGTACTATTTACATTTTTTGCCATGGCTGTCATCAGAATCGCCGCCATCTTGAAACCATCCAAGATGGCGGATATTTGACGACTTTTTGGATGGTTGGCGCTATTTCCCAGTTTGGCGAGAAACCGCACCATGGTCTTAAGTCTTACCAAATTTTGAGTTCAAAAACATAGCGCCACCTGGTGAATTTGAGAAAAAAATTTCAAAATTCCGTAACTTTGTAATGATAAATTATGGACGAGTTTTCTGTTTTGTTTATAGCGGTAAAGTAGAACTTCCGCCATAACGAAAGACTTCCGGTAGTAATATTTAATCAATGGGAATCTTCAACATTTCAGTACTTTGTTTGAAGATGTTAATCATTGTTTATAGAAGAGTTTTTTAATGTTATGGCTTCAAGATACTTTGAAAATATGAAATTTTACCTTCCTATTGGTGTAGTTCTCAATGTTCACTTAAAATAAGAGCCTAATTTTGTGAAAAGGCTGCCATAATTATTCTTTATCGCTTTTTTGACGACTTCTAAGTCTTGTTTGGCAGTTAAATGTTTAACCAAACGATTTAGAAAATTGCAATCTTCCATTTGGAATTTAGACGATTCAGATAATTGCAATCTTCCATTTGGAATTTTGATGATTGAGATAATTGCAATCTTCCATTTGGAATTTAGCCATTTTAAGAGGTTTTTCTTTAAACCAATTTAAATAAAAAGGATCACACAAACTCAAAGAACGCAGAATCCAACGCTTTGTGTACTAAAGAAAGAACTGATTCGAATTTAGCGCTTGAAACATTATCCAAATGGACTTGGCGATTGCTTTAATCGGTGGGTTACAGGAAACTTTTCTGTGCATCCAAAAGAAACACACCAGAAAACTTGTCCATACCCGGTGTTACTCGGGATAAAAATAACTTCATATCATATATTTTTAATGTAAAAATACTTTTATATGAAATATTGTAAAGCACAAAATTCTTAAATCGTCTGAAAAGTTTTTTAATTAAACTGAAAATATCAACTGAACTAAACGATTTTTAAAAACCGCCGAAAGCCAAAGTTATTAATATCGTTTAGCCTCTAGGTGCGTCAGCTGAAAAGCTTAAAATGCGCATGCGCGGGGGAAACGCAATGTTTTATTAATAAAAAATTGACTAATTGTCATGAAACCATCACTAAATCCCTTCATAATATTTGTGAGAAAAGTATGACAAAAATCTATTTAGTAGTTTAGATTTATATTGAGTAAAAGAAATGGAGTTTTAGTTTTATTTATATACATGATGTGTTAATAATTAAAACTGTTAAATGTTAGAAATAAATAGTTACTGCCATTTTTAGTTCAAAAATTGTCGTTTTCTCTTACTGCATTCATATTTAGACACAGTTTTCCTTCATTCATTTGAATAAATCGATTTTTTTTCATTTTTCAATGAACCGAACTTCATTTTGAATAAACCGAAAAGTCATTTTTGAATTTATCGAATTTTTATTGCGTCTTCATGAACTTCGAATTAGCCACATTTAACAACAATAAAAAAATTGTATTATTAAGTGAGAAGAATTCAAATTCGTAATAATATTCTTGTAAGAATACTATTAACCACGACGGCACGTAATATGAAAACTAAGATTTTCTAGTTCTAAACACTGCATGAAGCTGCATAGTTTCAAACGAATCTCGCATCAATTTACCTCACTCTGTTTAATGAACTTTTCCTCTGCGAATTGTTCTATTTTCAGAAGTCCGCCATTTTACTTAAAGGTGAGGTCAGCTCCGAATCAACTAATTAAATTGATAAGGATTCCCAAAACATCAAAGGAAATTCTGTCTTCCTGTTGCTAACGTCGCACATAGAATCTTGCTATCATTAAGAGCATAATTAAAGGAAATGGTGTTGTAACCAATTAAGAGCGAAGGCGCAAAGAAACGGCGAAAGTGATTGGGTGACTGTGTGTGAGTAGAATGTAATGATTGGATGTCGAATGGAAGATTAAATCTTTCCCGAGCAGACGTGTTGATTCGCGGTAATTTTGAATAAAAAATTTGTAACGATTCAAGATGGAATTAGATTGCAAACATTTTAACTTATGAATAGCATAATTTGGAAAATACCGGAAAGCAGCGTTTATTCGTCTTTCGTAAAACGAAGAATGAATGAAAAGACCTATAATCGAAATTTTAATAAACAACTTGGATTATTACAAATCTAGAACTATTAATGCAAATTCATTTAAAATATTAATTTAAAGATAATAATAGTTATACTACTACACAGTATTGGAAACAATATGAAATTTTTAAATTAAACATTTATCACAAAAGTGAAAAAAATCATACCTATATTGCATATCTTGCGTACTACGTTCATTTATGTGCAGGCAGGTAGGCGTTTCATTAAAAAAAAATCTTAAATCGTCGTCTGACATCTATATTCAAGAAAACAAAACAGAAGAAGTAAAAACAGGATTTTTTTTAGGGAATGGAATTATTTTAGACAAATTAATAAGGAAAAAAATGAGAAACGTATAAACGGTGTTTTACTGTATTTTGAAAGGTTGTTTTGCGTTCTCATTCTGTTACTAAGTTGTTTTGTTATTACAAATATTCCAATATCGGAGATTTTTCGTAAATCATGCAATGAAATTATTTGGTAATGATAGAAAAAATTTAAGAAAAGGAGTGGATGTATTGCTTATTTCTGTCCTAATCCTCCAGAGGAAAACCAAAATCTCCTAAAAACATGATAACAAAATGTTCCATCGTGAAAACGAACAGTATTCCAAATCTATATAAATAAAACTGAAATGCCAATCGTTTTGTATAGAGAAGCGTTTTGTATAGATCTATAGAAATCCTAATTATTAAATAGATTTTCTTCCAATTTTGTTGCTATGAAGCATCAGGAAGGTTTTAGTGAAGGTTTCGTCACAATTATTAACATATTATTTTTTTATTATTCGTGAAAAACCATGTTCCCATATGTGAAAAAGTTTATTTTATCTTAAATATTGTTATTTCTATTGAATGAGAATATTAAAAATATTTTATATCATTTTTATTTATTTGCCTCTGAATAACTACTCACAATGCGTAACTAAATTTTGTATCATTCTTTAAAAATTATTCTTTACTAATGGAGAAAATTAAGTTTTGGCTGTTTTAAAAATCGTTTGGTACTACAGTTGATAAATTTTTTAAAAGTTCTGAGTTTAAAAGTCGTTTGACGCAAATGATATTCTCTTTTTAATTTAAAATAAGATTGCAGAAGGTAAAAGTAATTTTGTGCAATCTTATTATTTTATATAAAGTTATTATTATGTTATACAAAAGTAGTTTCTGCATAAAAACGCATTAATGTTTTTAAAAAATGTGTTTATTTGTGTGCACGTTGTTGGCATTCAGTCGAGTGCTATTATTAAATAAAATTTTTCTTTCACTCATATGACGTTTACATCACATACTACCAGTTGCTGATTCAATATGCGGTAACTGTAGCCTTTATTTTATATTTTATGCGGCTTCTTTGATATGCTTTAATTATCGAGTGACCGCAGAGAGTGTACACAGTAATTTGTTTGCTCGCGTCTTTAGGCTGCCATCTGTTGGCGTGTTACTGAACTAGTCTTCACATTTTTCAATACCATCTCGTGCAAAGACGATATCTATCAAAATTGTGAAATAACTTAGACGCGATGCAACAATGTTGATGATTTTGATTGGTCTTTTCCCATTATATCATAAACTGATATTTTTAATAACATATATTTTTAATAACATATATTTTTAATAACATATATTTTTAATAACAGATATTTTTAATAACAGATATTTTTTCTGATTTCAGCTACTTTCCCTCCTCGTCACCTGTGTTTACTCCAGATCCCTTGGAACACATAGGAAGCCAGGACACAAAAAACACCGATTTCACACGTGAGTGGTTACTTGATTTTCTTCTCAAATATCATTTTTGAGAAACTTGGGACATATCGCAGTGAAACCCTTCTAAGAGGTCGCACCCTAAGGATTTGTGTTAATACCTTATTATATGCTTTATTTGCATAATTTTTTGGATTGACATTGATAAATAATTCAATAAACTCCGAAAGTAATATTAAACATTAAAAACAATTAAGTAATGTTTATTTACAAATATGAAGAATATTCCATTTTAGGAGAAAATTTAATAAGTTTCTGTAATCTAAGCAGTAAGATATTATAATGGATGAACGTCATGTTTAAAGATATAATTTAAGTTATTAGCTATTTTGTCACCATTCAGGAATTATGAAATAAAAATATTTTGGAAGAAAATAAAATCGTAGTTGATGTAACTTCGATAAATCTACTCTTTCTAGCTCGGCTTTATTATTATTAATAATAATAATCCACCTGGAAATAGGGTTTATGATTGTACAAAACTCTCTCAGTGGAGAGAAGAATTAGAGAAAGGAGAGAAAAAGATCAAAATTAAAACGACAACAATTAACACGCAAGGTATGCTAAAAAGTCTGCAATGAATGTCTTAATTGCAAAGAAATTGAAAAGTCTTTCGTATTCAGTGATGATATCATGCCTTCGTTCATGTAGGATCGTCCTACATGGACTTCCTACAAGAAGGATTCATAGGTCGTGCCAGGGATCTTTTCCTTGAACAACATTTTCACACCACGTCGAAAGGTTTTCAGCACTGGGCTTCGTGAAATGAAAGGGTTTTGTCACTGGGCAGTCTGTTGCTTAGGGGTCTGGATTAGGGATGGGAAAAAAATACCGGTTTAAAAAAAAAACCGTTTTTTTTTTTTTTTTTTTTCGATTTCCCGGTTTTTTCGGTTATTTTTTGTCCCGGTTATTTATTTCAAATCCAATCACCGGGTTAAAAAAAACCCGGCAAAATCAGCTATCAAAAGATAGACTCGATTTTAGGTTCGAGTTGTGAAGTAAGCGTACAAAATCTGAAAAGCTAAAGGTTAAATAAGTCAGAATATCATTGACGCAGATGTATTGATGCGTACTAGATGGAACCCAATGTTCTCTATGCGAACATAAAACGTTTGGAAAAGACATTTGCAAATATTTAAATTAGCAAAGACTTCAGGTTAAAATACATTTTCAGTATAGCATTTCCCATGTGAATATATCCCTTGAAGTGAATCGGGATATATTTTGACATTTAAATTCTATTTCTTGGTGGCTCTCGATACTGCTACACGTAACGTTCCATGAACACACGTATTTCAACATTGTTGAAAGAGTATCCCTGAGATTTGTTGATAGTAATCGCAAAGACCAACCGAAGTTCGTATAAAGGCCGCTTAGCAACGTTTGACTCTCTTTAGCGGCAATGTTGGCTTGATATGAACAACGCTTTAGGAAAATAAGGGCTTTATTGGGAGAAATCGAAGTTTCTGCCCGTATACATAACATAGAAACTTTGACCTTGCCTGACTGTTCACTAAATGAATCAAATTCTAATACGACTCTGGTTAGCTGATGGCTATTAGGGGGATTTATAACGAGGAAATGGGTTCGGATAGCTGTGAGAAATTCTTCTTGTCCTACAAATTCATCTTATTGAGAGACTCTAACGAACAAAGCACGCGCCTCGGATATACAATCAATCAATCACATTTAACATAAGTTATTGGAAATTCCACAGGGATATTTGGGCGCTTCGGACGCCCGCCGTTCTTTGTTTGAACAGGCGTTTGGATTCTTTCAGCTTTGAAAGAGTTAAAAACTATTCAAACATTTTACGGATTCTGTTGCTTGAAGATAGTAGACCCTACCACCGCCACACTAACATTTAATAACTAACATAACTCTGAATGGTCAGTAGGGTTATGATTCACTCAGTGGCGTAGCGGCCGAGGAGCAGGGGGGGGGGGGAAATGATACCCCAGCTCCAGATTTAGGGGGTGCTATGGAGTTAAAAAATTACTGAGTTGTATTATTTTTAAAGCAATATATGATGAGAGGGCTTGAAAATAAACAAAGCCCCGGGCATCATTTACGCTTTCTAGGTCACTGATGACGATTGAGGTAAAAAATCATACAATGACAATGGCGCCACTTACCTTCGCTTCGCCACTGGATTCACTACAGATAACACAGGACATCATTTGCTATTCCTAAGACAATGGTGAAGACTGGGGTAAAAAATCATATAATGGCACTGGCGCCACTTACCTTCACTACGCCACTGGATTCACTACAGATAACACAGGACATCATTTACGCTTTCTAGGCCAATTATGGCGATTGGGGTTAAAAAATCATATAATGACCCTGGCGCCACTTATCTTCGCTACGCCACTGAATTCACTACAGATAACACATGACATCATTTACGCTTTCTAGGGCATTGATCACGACTTAAAAATCATATAAAAACCCTGGCGCCACTTACTTTGCTAGTTACTGTCTACTATAGATACAACACATAGGGCATCATTGTTTTTCTAGAACACAATGACGACTGAGGTAAAAAAATCGTATAATGACCCTGGCGCCACTTACCTTCGCTATGCCACTGGATTCACTACAGATAACACAGGGCATCATTTACCCTCTCTAGGACAATGATGACGACTGGGGTAAAAAATCATATTATGACCCTGGCGCCACCTATCACTGAATTCACTACAGATATCGTAACTAGAATGTTATGCAGTGCTATTTTCATCTAGTTTTAACGTTGGTCTTCCTTTTTCTCCAGGGACCTCCCATGGGACTTAACTCCCCGGAAGAGGGACCACATCAACCGGGTGAGGGACGAGTGCTGCCCCTCCGTCACCGAAATCATCCAACCCCGGGGTGGCGTCTCCAAGTCCGGTCGGATCCTCGAACTGTACCGGGACCCGAACTCCACCCAGAGCTTTTACCAGACCTCGTGCCGGGAGGGGGTGAAGGGTCAACCTTGCAAGTACGTGGACCGGCGGTCCATGTGTGTCCAGCGCTACACCTACACCTACGCGCTGGTCAGGGAGTTCAACAGCAACGGACCCTGGAGGCTGGACTACATCAGGGTGAGGAGTGGGTGTTCTTGTGAAGTCAAGGCGTTCTACGGCAGGAGGAAAAAGGACGTGGCCTGAGAGCCGGACGGGCCGAGAAGATTTTGGATGGAATCTAGTCAATCATCTTTGGGACCTCTCGTAATCGGTGTACTTATGTTATCATCACGTGATCTGTCGGAACATTGTCCAGTCACTTTGTGGGGGACAAGTTAGGTATTGAAAAAGTGGCTGTCCTCGGTTGACCCCTCCATTCGCCTAATCTGTGTTTCGCCATTTGTAATTGTTAAAAGAAATTGGTGCATTCGTTATATCTGTTTCATTGGGTGAACTTTCAAAAGAAATCAGTGCATTTATTTATTGCGATCGGTATTTCCTCTGGAATAATAAACAATCTGAAAAAAAAACAGAAGCCAAAGTTAAAAACAATTATATTAAACAAAAATAAGAAAAGAATCCAGCATGGGACTTTCTCAAGGTTCACACCTGCTAGGATTCTAAATTTCACAAAAAATTGGGATAATTTTCTGTAGAGAGACAAACATGGAGTTAAAAATTATCTCTATTTCCTTATCTCAAAATCAAAGGAAAAATTGTTTTCAGAAACTACAAAATTAACTTTTTGTACGAAAAATCAGAAGGGAAGAAAAGACAAAAAAATCTGTGGAAAAATCCTCTGGAAAAACTGATAAAAGGAAATCAGATTTGTGTTTAGTTATTATTATGTGGAACAATTCTAACCATCTAATCTTTTCGTATCTTTCATTAAATCGATATTTCTAGAATATGAGCGTAAAAAAATACATATCAGATCATCTGATGTATCCATGTTTTCCATTCTGAAAATCTTAAGAAAGAAATCAGAACTTGTGTTCGACCGGAATTCTTGAAGAAGTGGTTAACTGTAAAAATTATTGGTGCATTCATTATATCTGTGTGTTTCATTGGGTGAACTTTCAAAAGAAATCAGTGCATTTATTTATTCGATCGGTATTTCTTCTGGAATAACTCATAAAAGGAAACCAGATTTGTATTTAGTTATAATTCTGTAGAACAACAACGCCATTTTGGAAATTCTAATCATGTATCTTTTTGTTTCTTTTATTAAATCGAAATTAATAGAATATGATTGTAAAAGAATTTATATCAGAGCATCTGGTATATTCATATTTCCCATTCTGAGATGGTTAAAAAAGAAATCAGTGCTTGTGTTCGACCGAAATTTTTGAAGTGGTTTACTGTAAAAAGAAATCAGTATTATATTCGTTTGTTTTCTGATGTACAGTAGTTGAAAAGTCCACCATATTTCATTAGTTTCATTTTCTCGGTCGATGGAATGAACCACTGACTTGATGTGACTGTCGAAAAGAAATTACATCAAACTGAGTAATTATAAACCTTCTCCGTCTAACTTTAGTCGATTGTTTTGCCATTTTTCAAGAATGATTTTCAAAATATCAAATATTCATTATTTATTTATTTCGAAATATACAAAAATGTACAAAATTATTAATCACGTCTGTCTTATATTAAATACTAGATTATATACCCGACGTTGCTTGGGATAAAATTACTTTCATGTCTAATATCCTAAATGTAAATATACTTTGATATAAAATATTATAATACACAAAATCCTCTTATCATGTCTCTGAAACTTAAAAAAAAATTAAAATAAGAACATCAGTTGAACCAAACGATTTTTTTAAACTGCCAAAAGATAATTTTCTACATAAGTTATTAATGATTTTTAAAGCAGAAGAGTTTCAACTGCGCGTGCGTAGTGGGAAGATAATTTTTAATTTTAAAAAAATGAGCTATTTTTAATTAAATGTGACGAAATCTTTACCTAAACCTTCAAAATATTTGTGAAAAATTTGAAGAAAACTTGCTCAGTAGTTTGGATTTCTATAGCGTGCAAAAAAATGGCTCTTCCGTTTTATTTATAGAGATTAAGCTTAATAATTAAATATACCGGTGGTAAGTTGTGTCTTTGGCACCAAGTTAAAATCACAAAATGTTGCTGACTTTATAAGCAAAATATTGCTATTATTATCGCTTGTGATCTGTAACAATTATTCTATCAATTTTCATTGCTAAGTTTATTCTGACATCTTTTATTGTTTATGCAAAAATCATTTCAAAATTTTTCGCATCTGAAGATAAACTTGTTCGAGGAACGACAAAGCGAAATCGGATATGGTGACCTAATTAACCATTTTCAATCAGGAAACGTGGCAGTTGTACATCTTTTACGTTGGCAAATGTATGGCCAACTCTCTATAACCGGATTTTCCCAAATTTGGTGGAAAAGAACAAAATCGAACCACTGAAGTCGGTCGGATTGAGTATTTGTGAAAAGTATGGAAGTAATTGTGTTTGACTGAAATTTTGTACTTGGATTTAATTTTTTGAAAAAAAGTCATCCCTATGTTTTATCATTCCAAGTAGAATGATCAAGTCTGTTGTAAAAATTTAATTTTCTTGTTCCATTTATGCCAATGATAGTACTGAATGAAATCAATGTAATTAATTGTCGTCTTTTCCTATCAATAACGCAGTCGAAATCATTACTGTTCTGATATAATCATGAATTCTTTGATAACACTTGATTTAACTTAACTGATTTAATTTTCTGTCAAAATTCGTTCCATTCGTTTACAATTTCTTGAAATAATTTGCAAAGGTAATTAGAATACCGCTATCCTGAAGACGTGACAGTTCTTTATTCCATGCAAGGTTGCCATAACAAAGTAGCAAAATAAGGCCAAACCTTCTTAAAAATAAGGCCAAATTTGACAAATTGATTGAAAACCTCATTTGCTATCAGAAAAAAGGTTATCCTTCATGAAAGCGAATCCTACTTGATAGGCATAAGTTCAATGCTCTATTTTTAAACTAAAATTTAAGTGAAAGAAATTTAAAACATCTTTGTTCTATTCAGGAGCTATTTCGTTTGACAGCTCATTATATATCATTTGAAATGTGTAGTATCAAACATTTATTAAGAAACAATAGTATAAATAATTAAAAATTGTTCCAAAAGTCGTTAACGAAAATAAAGCCAAATGAAAATTCCTAAGGCCAAGGGCTTTGAAAGAAGGCCAAACTATGGAAATTTGGCCTTAAAAAAGCCAATATAGCAACCCTGATTCCATACATTTTGGAAAATGTCATCGACCTTTTATACAAAGTGAATCATGTTTCCACATGAGAGTAAACAAATAACATTTAAAAAACACAAATGAATAAATCACAGACGCAGATTTTCAGTTATATCTAAAGCATAAATAAGATGTTAAAACTCCCTGATCAATACAACGGAGATGAAATTTGCAAACGTTCCTTCATTATTTCTAAACGTTTCTAAAATTAAATTTCGTTTCTAAGCCTAATTAACATTATTTATTATAGTCATCTCACATTTCATAATTAAATGTGTGGCATTTTTCAACCTAGCATTCTAATTTAAATACTATCCTATTAAAGACTATACTATCAACATCATTATTGTTTTTCATTCGCAAATACATTGGAAGTAGGCTAATTCGAAGGTTTTTAACTCGAATTTTTTTTCTCTTATCCCTTGAAATTCCTATTGGCATAATAATGAAATATCACCAATAATTTTAATTTATTTTGGTTACTTCGAAGTGAAAACTAAAAACTGTAAAAAAATTGTTTTCATGTCTGACTTATTTTAGTTCAATACACCCTTGCAATATGTCCTTAGTGATCATGAAAATAACTTTTGAGACCCTTAATTCATTCGAGAACTTTATTGTTGTGCAATGTATTCAATCAAAAAAGCAATGAAGAATTTATCATTCTTTTTTTTTAAGTTTGATTCGTTGAATGTGAATTGTAGAGTTAATTTTTAAGTTTTTTTGTGCAACTGTTGTATGCAAAGTACTGTTTATTTATTAAAACTGCTTGCATATTTTTTGAAATTCTTATTTTTAAAATTATTATGAAATTTTAATTATAATTGTTATCACTTTTTTGTGAAAATAACTTCCTATTTATTTATTAAGTATTATTCAATGAAAGTATTAAATATAAAAGTAAATCTTTGCTGCAACTTTTAGTTTAAAAGTTGCCATTTTCCCTTTCTGTACCCATTCTTAGCCACAGTTTTTCTGAATTCGAATTTTTTATTAAACTTCGAGTTAGTCCAGTTCAGCAGTATTTTTTTTCATGTAAATGTTCCAGAACAATTCACATGCACTTTCTTTCCTATCATAACATCTGTAGAAGTCAGGTTTCCCGTTAAAACATATCTGAAGTATTTCATTTACACTTCATTAATTTATTTCATGATGCGCATTTGGGAAACAACCTTTCACATTTCTGTGTATTTTGTGAGCCAATTAAGTATTATTAACTCTTTCCGAAGAAAAGATGATAATTCGAAATGTCATTACTTCTATGTGTACTTAGTAAATGTATGTATTATATATCTGTAATAAATTAAATACATTGTTGTATTATTCTATTTGTGTGTTTTTTTTCAGTCATTTCGAAGACACATATATACGGTTGTGAAAAATTTTTCTACAGTAAGTTAGTTTTCACACTGTAAAAAAAATTAGTGTAACACAACACTAAAAATGGTGGCAACTACTTTACACCAAAAGTGGTGAAGTAAAACACCAACAATTATTCTTGGTGTAGTGAAACACCAAAGATAATTCTTGGTGTAATCAAACACCTAAGATAATTATTGATGTAATCAAACACCAGGAATGTTCCTTTACACTACCTTTGGTGTAAAGTAGTTGCCACCATTTTTGGAGTTCAGTAACACTAAATTTTTAAAAAAATAATCAATCCGTAAGATTCAGTAGCACCGACAAGTTCTAAACTGAAATCAACAAAAAATTATTTAAAATAATCCAAATAAAACTTTGAACCGCAAGAGTGAAAATTAATATTCTCACACAAGAACACACTATTCCATTGTAACCCAAAGACTGTGCGAATTATATTAAAACAGTAAACGAATAAAATAAAATTATCGTCTGCTTGTTTCAGGTGGGGAAAAATATTTACATCCATGAAAACAAAATATCGAATATTAATGAATGAAATATCGAAATAGGCTAAAATTTTCCAGTGCTTTTAAATATATACAATTTTTAACTGTATCTTTAATGAGTAAAAAGATAGAAATTTGAACTTCAATAAAAAGTTTGAAAAAAAGTTGAGAAAAAAAGGGTTGCAACAAAAGTGTCCTGAAATAATGCATGCCAAGAATTGTGCCAAATTAATATTTCTTCTGTTTTCACATTCGTGCATTTCTTAAGTTTTTCTTTTTTGTAATGTAAATTTAATAAATTCGATTTCTCTGATTTAATTCTTCAGGATTATTGAGACTCTTGTTATTAGAATTGATATTAATTTGCTTTTCCCACTTGAAAAAAAAATTTAAAAAATCATTGGTAAGAACTTTTTAGTTCTGTTGGAGAATTTCATATTATACTGAACAATTCCACAGGAATATAGATTTTGCTTTACTTAATAACATTTTATTTAAAACAGGCATTGAGGCAAATGAAATATTGTTCTACAAGTTAAAATGTCAAGGATTATATTGGTTACCCAGGCTGTTATTTCTTCACCAATTAAAAGCGAATGAACTTATGCTTTTTCTGAATGTATTTCATCAAAAGCTCAGAATATTGTTACATTATTGCATTTCAAAGCGAAATTTTTGTGATGCAATTTAGAATAACAACAAATAATTAAGGATGCATACACTGACTCAAAAAATAAAATTGTTTCGTAATTCAAACTTACGGAGAATGTTAATGAGGACGAATTCGAACTAGGCTTAGTAAAGAAATTTTCCGAAGCATAGCATTTGTAATATACAAATTAAATGTAATAAAATTCTTAAATACAAATGACATTCATATAAATAAAGTTATATTTTAATTATGAAAACTTAATTATCTTTATTACACGACAAAAAACATGCATACCTCTTATAACAACCAAAGGAACAGCGAAGAAAATCAGGCTGTTTATAAATAATCTACCGTTGCCATCGGAGAGTTTCCAAACGTACGCCAAAATTGGTGTTTCCACAGGTGAAAATAATTCACGAATGGTGTCGAGTGGGTGTGAGCATGGTGTAAGGATTTTCCAGTATTGATGTTTGATGCAAACTACACCACTTAAAATGTATATG
>BGPR01038146.1:0-14839 GCA_013235015.1 Araneus ventricosus | reverse complement strand
GGCAATGTTTGTGTGCGTGTGTGTGTGTGTGCGTGTGTGTGTGTGTGCGTGTGTGTGTGTGTGTTTGTCTGCGATGTCCAGACGAATCTATCGCACTTACAGCCATGAAATTTGGCACACAGGTAGTCGTAATGGTGACCGAATGCACCTCGAAGCCGGAATTTTAAAATTTAATCTAGAAATTTTTTTATTTAATGTTTCGTGTTGTTTTGAGTCGTTTTCGGCACGTTTGCGGCTATAGTATCTGTTCTAATGATAATTGAAAAACAATCGATGTACCATTAGATAGAACAAACAACTTTCTTTCTAATGAAATTTTGAATTTTGAGCTTCAAACGTGATTTACTGAATTTTGATAAATTTTCAAAAAATCGTCAGTTTTGCCGACAAAATTTTGTTTTCGTATTTGAATTTACTGCATCCCCCGTTCTAATAACGTTATCTCTTTCATTTTTTTGAGGTAATGAATGGGATATTCCCCCACCCCCCACCCCGATTTAAATCTAGAACGGTTAAATTATATTTTATAGTTGAACGCTAATTAATTTTTTTCTGAAGTGTTAAAATATTTTCTCCCCATTTTTTCCCTCTACTCTTCGTAACCAAGGTTGAGGTGTTCTATTCCCAGCATGCATTTCGTCAAGACCACAAGACGTCATTTTCCCTTCGCTTTCAGCAAGATTTTGAAGTACGATCGTATCGTCTATCGTCGCGCCGACAGATCACACATGTGTGTGGTTTTAATTTGTTTGTTTTTATACTTTTTGAAGGCTGATGCCTTTAGTTACAGAAGACATGTTCATCCTGCGTATACTTTCGCTGAAACTGAAAACAACCAGCGGGAGTGGCCTACCCGAAACTTTCTCGCATACTAAAAGTAATGTGGGGTGGGTAAACACCCAGTGGGTAGGTAAATATTATTGGGGTACTTACCCAAGGCCTGGTTATTTTGAGAAAAAAATTATGAATGGTGATTTACAATGAAACATATCAAATTCATGAATTCCTGAAACTTAATATTTTGCAAAAAGAATTGCGTATGTTCTCAATTTTTACCCGCGCTGAGAAACTAGAACTTTATTTAACGTTTTTGACTACGAAATCTTACTGCTGATATCACGCAAGATTCACCATACCTTCCATCTCGATAATGTCAGAACGAACTTTGATTCAGGGGTTGCCATAATTTCCGAAGTGCGGCTCGCTACAATTTCCTGCGTAGACTGCCAAGGTCAAACGCCAACCATACTAACTTTAGTAAAATAAGCGAAACGCTCGCCAATACACAGTGGCAATGTGCATTTTGAACTAAATATGCAATTTGAACACCTGTTTTGTAACCGACTTGAACGAAATTTGGGCACAAATCTATAATTAATGTTAGCATACGTGATACCAAGTTTTATTTATCTAAGCCAAAGTGCTTATGAGATACAAGTATGCGATTATACAGATCGTCAACCCTTTGACGGATTTAGGCCAAAATTTTATACGGACCTACATTCATGACGATAAAACTGTGTACCAAATGTTATACATCTAGCTATTCAAGTTTTTGAGTTATGGTGTTCACATGACTTCGGACATACAGACAGACAGACTTGCCGTTGACGGATTTTGTCCAAAATTTGATAGAAACCTACAAATTATGTTTAAAGACCACATACCAAATTTAATCCCCGTAGCTCTAATAGTTTTAGAGTAATCATGTTCACAGACAGACAGACATGATTCCAAAATTGTGTTTTTCGGACTCAGGGAGGTCTAAAACGTGGAGATTCGTCAAAATCTCGAGTTCGAATTTTTTGACGATTACAATACTTTCTCTTTGTATACTTCGTATACGAGAAAGTAAAAATGAAATATGACCTCAAGGAGCTTTTCACATAATGTGACTTCAAAGTTTAAACCTGAAGCTGAATATTGTGGGCTTTTTTTTTAAAAAAACTAGCTGTGTGGCCCGGCGTTGCACGGGCTATCTCAAATAATAGGATATTCCCGGGCGGAGAGAAGTGAGATCACGTGAGACCTTGGGATCCATATAGTTTCATATGCCCCGCCTCCGTTTTTCTCTACAATCAACAAATATTGTCACTTACTTTCCCTAACAAACGTTACGAAGTTCAACACTTTAATGCAAAAAAGAAAGAAATAAAGCATGAAAATGATTTTTTTTCCATTGTTAATAAATCCAAACACAGAAGCTCGCTCAAAAAGAAATACCAACTTCCGTTAAATAAATAAAAAAATGCAACACCGGATGTGAAAACTAATATTTGGGGAAAAAAGAATTCGCCGTGAATGAATTCAACATGCCGCCAATAGATGGCAGCACGGGAATTCATTCATTTTGACGTTTTTAATTAATATCTTTTTAACTAATTACAATTTCGGAATTTAAGTAGTCGAAATGGATTCCTTGGATTATTTTCCACCTTTTGGTACTTACGGCTAGTTTTAGGATTCAGTGGTTCGTGAGAAGATAGAAGGACATAGAAACATATTTTTGTTTACCTTCGAATTTTATTAGGATAGATTTCTTGAAATTCATGATGTCACGGGCAATGTTGTGAAGGCACTGCTAGTCTTTATTAAAACAGACATACACAATTATAAAAATTACTAGAGACAACATGTATTCATTTCCATAAATTAGAAACATACGCAATATGTGGAAGCGCATTTAATTTAACTAATCACTCTATAAATTTTTGTATCATTCTTGTAAATTGATACACATCATAATGATTTATTTTGTTGTACATCTTTCCGAACAAACATTTTTATATGGTAGCTAGAAGATTTTTGCCCGTCTAAGACGGGCTTGCAGCTTGCCAACACTATCTCAGATCTGATTGTCACAGATTTATTAACGAAAGTTGTAGTAGAAAATGTCACAATATCTCAGATCTGATTGTCACAGATTTATTAACGAAAGTTGTAGTAGAAAATCTCACAATATCTCAGATCTGATTGTCACAGATTTATTAACGAAAGTTGTAGTAGAAAATCTCACAATATCTCAGATCTGATTGTCACAGATTTATTAACGAAAGTTGTAGCAGAAAATGTCAAGCACATTGGCAGAGTGCTTAAGAAATAAAAGATCATGAAAAACAAAAATGATGAATCAATTGACACAAACTTTAGTTAGCAAAATATATTAAAATTGATGACTAAAATCGGATTGAAACAAATAGTAATTCTCAACAGAATGCACCACAAATTCGAATGTTAAGAAAGAACCCTCTTAACAAAAACCAAGTTATTCTAAATTCATAGCATGAAATAAATTATTTACTTTTAGCAATTACTTTCGTTTTGTCTAATTAAAAGAAAGAACCATTTTAACAAAAACGAAAGTTACAAAATAAAAGCACGCACCGCAAATTCAAATCTTATGAAAGAACTATTTTTAATAGCTTAAAAAGCAGAACTCATTTACCAACACTCAAATCAGAACTTTAAAAGCAATTAGTAAAATACTTTAAAGATTACAAATAGTGATTCGTCATAGAATGCACCACAAATAACGAAAGCATTAATCATTAAGTAAATCAAGTAACTCATTTGAATCAACATATCACGCGTGGATAAAGCAGCATAAATAACCAGCAGCAGCGTTCTCCCCTAAACTTTCTCGTATAGCTAGATGGATAAAATTTGGTACACAGTTTTATCATCATGAATGTAGGTCCGTATAAAATTTTGGGCCAAATCAGTCAACGGGTTGACTGTCTGTCGGTCTATATAATCTCATACTTGTTAAGCATTCGTTTCAAAACTGATCTCCATGCGCATGCGTACTTAGCAATCTCTGGTACCAAGCGGGAGGATTACGTCGCTTTGTCCTTGAGACGGAGTTTGTGATAGATATGTTTTATCTCCTGTTTTGTTTTCGCTCGCTCGTATAATAGCGGAACATGCTGGAGTGTGATAGAAAATAAATATTGCTAAGTTTTAATACATAGGCATCTCTTTTAATATGATTCTTCACTTAAATATTTTACAATCACTATAATCTGCAATAAAAACCTTCTGATATTCGTTGCTTTCTGGATTACAGTAGGTTCTATTTTTTTTATCCACGCAAGGGCAGTGGAAATGACAAATTTTTGAGCAGTATACGAGAAAGTTTAGGGGAGGTCACTCCCACTGGTTAGCTCTCATTGCACTTGCACTTGTAGCGTTATCGCGGTCGAAAACAATTTTTGGGCTAACTATTTCATTTTGTTTTCATTAAATTGTCGAAAGTATAGCAACTGATTATGTTGGGGAAGATCCATTTCGTATAGGAGGAATCCGACGGAAGTCGGGGTTTTATTCTATTCTTGACGCCAGTTTGCGGCGGTAAAAAGAGTACATCATTCGCGAACTTCTACCTACTCGAAATGGATTCCTCCGACGATAACTCGTTTCTATAGCGACCGTTGTCAAACAGACAACTTGGCGAGCAGACTTCTCAAGGCGGAGAGACAGTATATAAATTGAGACTGAACTAGCCAAATGTCGATGGGTTGCAAAAAGCTGCCATGTGGAAATTACTTAAATTTGCTTGTGTAATTAAAAAAACTCTGAGTTGTACTTTATGAATATATAATATAACATTTATCGTCATGTTCTTTATTCAAAAGTTATGAGGTAAAGAAACCTCGACAATAATTTATGGACACCCTGTGTAATAGAATGTATTCGAATATAATTATATCAATTTTCAACAACAACCAGTGGCGACGCGTCCATAAGAGCTGCAAAGCTGCAGTCCCTAAAGCTGAAATTATTTTAAAAGACTGTATTTTAATTTTTATTCTAATTGACTTACTTTTCCACTTTGAGAATTCAGTGATCAACGAAAATGGCGAAAAAGTATTAAAAATGAAAATGAAGACGGAAAATCAATCAAGAATTGAGATAGAGACAGACCAGAGCTGCAAAAGGCTTTGCCCCTCTTCACGATCCGAAATTAATGCAATGATCAACGGGAGAAAAGCAACCCTTTCTCCGCTTGAAATGCATTCATTTGAGCTGTATTTTTCCCAGCTCACGATTGGCGCGACTTCCTCATTTGGCTATTTATCGCTCTTTCTCAGTAGTTAAGTTGTGTTTTTTTAAATCCAATTCTGGAGGAGTTGTAATTTCTTGCTTCTTTATGTTTTTTCGGGTGCTGATTACGAATCTGTGAAGTTTGCCACTAATAATTTTTGTTGGAATTTTAGTTATAGACTGAAAACATGAAAAAAAATACCCCGTTTTTTTGCTTATAACTCAAAAACAATCAATTTTTAGTATATCATCATTATATACCAAAATAATCACCACAAAATTAACTACAACTTAGGTCCATACAACTTTTGCAGCCCTGTTTTTTTTCTGAGCTGACGACAACAAAATGATTGTAACTTTTGTTCATCAATTCTGTAAAACTAGTACACCTTTTTTCGCTTTATTTTAAGAGAACTATTCAATATATTTAGAGTCAATGATGTCTAAAACACAATTGATTGCCTTTTCCTCAAGAGTTAGCTTAGAGTCTGAATGAAATTCCTTTCAAATCACCGTTTGTGATTCCATTGTAAATGATTACTACATTTGATGTGACGATGGAACTTACGAAAATCGAAAAGATATATAAAGTAAGAAAAGTGGAAGAAAACTTTATGGAAAACATTTTGTAGTCATACCTCTACACAAAGAAGCAAACAATTTTTTCAGAAATCTATCCAGAACCGTCGCAAAACATTAACTGGCAACCTTGACGCCAAAGATCCGAACCATCTGATTAAACCCTATGAACCTGATTCTTTGATTCTTCTCCTGATTCTCATCGACCGATCCTGATCCCTGTTGATCCATTGAACGGCAGCCACTCGCCAATGATATCGAAGGTCCGCATGACAGAACTTTCGATAGATTCGTAATATTTTAAAATCCTTTCACATTTTTTATTTGAATTATTCTGCTGAACAACATGTCAATCTCTTCGTTATCGCATTCCATTGAGCAATAAAAATCTGTTACTGCTCAATAAGAATGAAGCGTCCTTCTGAGTTGTACCATTTCCTGACCATTGTCCTGAATTTGTTTCATAACCCCGTTTGGTTTGAAATGCTGATTTTAATTTGACATCTATTTTGTGTTTTGTTTAGATTTGATTTCTTTTATGTTTCTGTATTTTGTCTTAATCTGTGTTTTGTGCCTTTAATGTTGTCTTCCATGTTTTTTTGCTCTTTTAGGTTTTTGTAGGTCTAGTCCTCTTTGTGGTTTTGAATGTTAAGCTGCTTCCAGTTTCTGCCTTTTGAAGTTTTTATGTCTCAAAAGTTTCACTTTGAATCTTTTCGAGTTTTAGGTTTTATCGTTGCTTTTGTGTTTCTGCTCTCGTTTTTAGACTTAACTTTAGGTTTTATCGTTGTTGTTTTGTATGGTTCTTTAGGTTTTTGTTCTGTGTTTTTGTCGACCTTTTAGCTTGTTTTTAATGTTAAGCTTTTAGGTTTTCCGCCCTGTGTTTTTAGACGAACTTTCGTAAGTTTTAATGTTGCTTTTTTGTGTTTTGTCTTGTGTTTCTGTCTGTGTTTTGCTCTTAATCTTTGCGTTTTAATGTTAAGATTTTGTGTTTTAATGCTAGCCTTTTGTGTTTGCCTCTTTGTGTTTCTTGTTGGTTTGTGTTTTTGTTCTTGAATCTTTTTGTTTTATTATGTTTTGTGTTTTTGTTCTTAATCTTCCATTTTGTGTTTTAGGTTAAGATTCTGTGATTTTGCTCTCTTTGCGTTTTATGTATTTTACATTTATCTTTCGTGCTTTGTGTTTTTGCTTCATCCTTTTTTCTGAGTTCATTGTTGTAAACGATGATTTTAATTTTCTTTTCTGCTCATCCCTTAATTTTTGTAAATTTTTTTTTATGAATACTTTATTTCTTTTCTTTTATGTTTCCTCCGGCCTGAAGTGCCTTTAACCCTCTGTATTGTCTGGTGGGGTGTAAGTAACTGCCTTTAATCATTCATCATTCGACCTTTAGATAACAGCTAACAGCTGGTGTGACACATTCTCATCCACAGTCAACTGGGACCCAATAGGTTAAAAGGAAGACTTCCAAAAACCCATGCTCGGTTTCTTGTACTATTCTATAAAGCAGTCAAAACGACATATTGTTGTTAGTGTCGAAAAAATCGAGGGGCAATCTCTCCTCTGGTTTTTTTGCTTTACAAAATTGTTCAAAATTAGTAAAATAAAAAATAAATAAATTTAAAAAATAAGTAATTTTATGAATCTTGATCTCACTTTCTGTAGAAAAGCCTATGTGCTGGAAACCTTCTTTCTAAATGAAGATCTTTAAGATTTAATGTTATCCCGCATCGCCACTAAAGTTAGCATTATCTATTCATCTTGAAGTTTTGAAGAGGGAAGAGAGGCCATTTCAATAAATTGATACTTGAATTCTTTCATCTAATACAAACAGAGATCGCAGGCTGTTAAAAACCAGGTGAGAAAAATGAAGGTATCTTGCTGTTCCGAAAAAACCACATAAATATCTTCCTTTGAAAATTTCAAAAAACTGAGATGTTTGTTTAGCAACGGTTTTTTTGAAACTCAAGGCTTTTGTGCATGCCTTATGAAAGCATTTTCATCAAAATAGGGGGAAAGTGAAGAATGGAAAGTGGTGATATTTTACATTTGTGACTTAACGAAGAAGTAGTGGTGTTGCGTTGAAAATGTGTCGAATTTTGTTAATGCAGTACCATGAAGTCGATTATCATCAATAATTTTCTGAAGGAAAATTGTCTATGTCTTGCTATAGAAAAAATGGTGACATTCAGCAAAAGTGTGCGTTTTGTAGATAGATTTTAGACGACAGTTGAGACAGACGCCACGCGAAATAATACATAAGAAATTTTCAAAATTAAATTTTGCTCTTGCATACCATCTGGAGTGGTTAAAGATTGTACTCACTTGCACTCATAACGGCTTTTTCTTCGAATCACTAGAAGAAATTATTTCCACGAACGAACAAAGGTAACGAACCAAAACGAAAAGAGCAAACCACCTCAAACCATTAATCATCTTTCCAGCTCAATACGCCTTGCTTGGATATTCTTGCGAAACTTCGCAGTTCGTAGGTTGTTTCCCAGCAAAATTTTAATGAACTTGTAGTCCACGTCCCGTCAAAGAGTCCCTTTGTGTTCATGAAAAATCGCCAGGATTTCGTTCGGCGCTATGCACGCTAACCGTTCACGTCGAACCTAAAAACCCCATCCACAACCGCGAATCAGTTGTCTGTTCACGTCTTTAAATTGTCATATACGTCCTGAACACTATATTCCCTATTGTATAAATAAACCAATTTCATATTGTTCACAGCACAGTTTAAAATTACTTTTCAAGAATAAGAAGTCGCTGTATCACAATTTTTTAGTTTAAAAGCTTGGCTTTAATCTCTAATATGAAAACATATATAAAAAAGACAAAAAATAACATTAATATACACAAATTTCAGCCCCGGTGATGCTGATTGCATCATCATCCAGAAATATTGAAGTATAAGGTAAAATTGTAAATGTGCGAGACCTTAGCTGTATCATGGCATTGTACCAAATCCAAAGAGTTAATGCTAGCCGATACGGCGGGTAGGCTTCCCGAAGTTTTACCCTGCCTAAATAACGGCTTTGCAATCAATATCCTCATTTGGAGAGTTGTTTCCGCAGTCTGTTGCATGATGGATTCTCTCCATTAAAGAGCGTTATCCACTTTCTTCGCGCAGAAGGGCATGCCGCCAAATTTATCGCAGACAGCCAGGCGTGATATGCGGCCCCGCCACGTGTTCACACCGCGGCGTCGCGCTATGAGGCGGGACGTGGCATCAAGGACATGTCATCCCCTGCGGCAGCCGTTCTGACCAACAGTGCCAATACGATTTCGCTGTGCATGAGCTTAATACGGCAGAATCGGGTCGACGTCACGTTTGAAATGTCGTTGAACTTGTCGATAAACAAAAGGAACTGTGTGTATCACATAATCCACAAAGGCTTGGTTATGGCAAAGTTTGTGCACAGCGTGGAAAACAAGCATCGTCGCCCAGCAGTTTTACATTGAAGCCATCCACCCTTCCTACGCGCTGGGACGATCATGTAATAATGCATTATGATTATTATAGTTGTACTGTCTTATGAACAGTGAAATTTGAAATATTGTTACCGTACCTTTGTAATACAACTGTGTCTCCTTTCTTTCATTTGGGCACACTTTACAAAGATAGCAACAGCAAACTGGCGGCAAAGTTTTAACTGTGTCGAAACCAAATACAATAATATTAACAAAAACGAAATGAAAAAAAAAAGAAGAGGAAGTATTAAATTTGATGAGGATGTCATAAGCCTTCATCCATGCAGATTCAAAATTAATAGGTTTTCTGTCGAGAGTTTAAACGACTTAAGGTCTTAACTTAAATTTTCCTCTAAGGCCTGAAACATATTCCTGAATTCCTGTTTTTTTATCTTCTTTAAAATAATATTATTGTATTTACCTCATCCAAAGAAATGTCCCGTGATTTGTATTTATCTTCATCTTCTAAAGCATGGCTTTAAAAGCATCGAAAACGCAAGTAAAACTGAAGTCTGTCATTTAAAATTATAGTTTTGCAAAAAAAATGCTTAATATTTTGTTATCACAGAGAGAGAATTTTAAAACCATATCTTCATATTGAAACGTTTATTTTAAAAGTATTGTTATTATATGTTTTTTTTAAACAACAAAAAAAGCCAATCTCTGACTTACTACACATCAGCATCCACAAACAATTCCTGAAAGATAAACCAACCTTCAAAATTGTCCGCTTAAACATTATGTTGGTCATTAAACAAAACTGCAAATATTATACCTGTAGTCAAACGATTCTGCCAAAGCAAAACGCAGATTTTAATATTATATCAATGAACCAAACGATATTATTGTCATTTCTGCGTTGTATCCTGGCTATTTCGCTGTCTAAAAAAGCTGACATTCAGTTTCTAGAAGAACGTTGAAAGATTCTATGTTCCCCTCAAATCTCTTTTGGTACCACTTATCATTCGGTCTGTAAGTTTTCTTGCTAACAAATAACTGATCGAATTCTGACAGATTTTTTCTGTCTACTTCAACTGTAGAAAATGCTGAGCAATTCTTCAATAGTTGCATTTTATCCAATAGTTTCTGCTGTTTATTGATAAACATTTATTTTCTACTTGATTGCATTTTATTTAGCTTTTCAGCTACTTTTTTGAAGCATAAAATGAATTTTAAACTTAAGGCTAATTAACTATACGGTTTCAGTAGTGGGGTGCAACTTTCGAGTGCTTAGGAAAAAAGATGTTTTAGTGGTTGTTATTCCTTTGTTTTACTTTTAAAATTTGTAATGCTTTTTGATATTGTAGCATTCTGAATTGTTACGTTTGAATTGTAATCAAGTATGTGTTTTTCTTTTACCTGCTCTTGAATATGCTATTAAATGCTAAAAAAGAAATATGTTTGTGGAGTAATTCTATGGATTTTTCACTTTTTTTTTTTTGCTCTGTACACTAAAAGCACAACTTTAATCTTAAAATTCTGATTTCAAAAGTTTATCAAATTTGGTGAAAATTCCAAAAGAAGGTAAATTATTGTAAATAAAGATATATTTGAGAGAAAAAATCTAATAAATTTCAAAAAATAATTAATTTTCAAAACAGCCAACGATACTATTTATAAATATAAGAAATGTGAGGTCAGCATAAAATGGTTACAAAATATCAGATTTGATATTTTATAGTATAAAAAACAAAAGATTAAATTACTTAATGGCTTTATTGTTATGACAAGCACAGTAAAATAATAAATAAAAATTCTCTAAGAGAATTATTTCTGACGAAATTGAATTTTATCCTTCACAGGCATAGAGTCTGAATAAATTCAACGTTATCCTGCATTATAGATATGTAACATTCTCTCCAGAACAAGAAATGTAACTATTTCAAAAAAGATTTGTATTTCTTATCATACCACAGCTATATTCTCGCCCCTCAGAAACAAATTATATTAAACCTATATTGAAGTTATGTAAATTCGCTTAGGCCAGTATTTTTTTATAGCCTTTTTAAAAAGCTATGCTATCAAAAAAAATCGCTAAATTTATAAGCTTTCCATTGAAATATTAATTTTTTTCGATTATTTATTATTTAGATTTTTGGTCCTCAACCATTTGGTTCTTAAAATGAAGGAAAATATTTTAAAAAAGAATTGTACCAATTTCTGCTGCCATTCTTTTTCTAGTATATAGTGTGGGTTTGGGATTGAGGCCCATTTAGGAAAAGAAATTCATTTGAAGGGTATTCGATAACATTAATTTTTATTAATTAATTTCATATTAATTAATAATTAATTATCAAGTCCAGAGACTGTTATGGTTTGAGAAAAGGAACAAATTGGAACATCTAGGTTTTTTTTTGCTCATCTAAAAACACGGTATGAGAACTTCAAATCTTGCTTCCCATTTTAAAATTGACAGTTGATGGTGAATATAATTATCACGTCTAGTAGAGGTTAACGTGGTCTCCCAGTCCTTTGACAAAAGTTGCGCACATCATGCACAGTTTAACCGAGCATTTCTCTTACTAGGGTATGTATGTTAATGCGCTTCCGGTTTTCAGGTTTCTTTCACCTCCGGTTTAACTCTGTCGTTGCAACGTTAAAAATAAACCCGGTTTTGAAATAACCGGTTTTCGGGGTTATGAAAAACAAACGCCGTTTGTAGACAAAGCCTTTTGAATTAATATTGTTTTCACAGAAATCAATCCATTGTCCACTGACATCTATTCATAAAGACTCTTCTGGCAATCCGCACCAAAAGACGCCACGAGGAAGTGGTTGTCGCTGATTGGCCTGAGATGATGAAATTCAAACATAACTTGGTAAATTTTAGTCACGTTTTTTCACATCTCCGTTTAACATGGCGCTATAACCGCTCAAAATAACCGGTTTTCGGTTTTATGAAACAAACGCCGCTTCTGTAGACAAAATTTTAATTAACGTTGTTTTTCGCCAGGAAATCAATCCATTGTCCAAATATTTATCTGCTCATTAAAGACTTCAGTAAAACCGCGAACCAACATCAGACGCTTGAGGCGGGTTATCGTTGATTACCAAGATGATGAAATTCAAAGCCTCATAACTTGGCGCATATTTTAGTCACGTTTTTTTTTTCATTCCCGTTTACCATGGCGGTTATAATCGCTCAAAATGTCCTGGTTTTCGGGCTTTTGCGAAAACAAGCGCCGTTTGGTAGACAAAAATTTTAATTGCCACAGCCAGAAAAGAACCATTGTCCAATATTTATCTGTCTGGCTAAAGACTCTTTTCAGTAAACCGTCAACCAACAGACGCCTGAGGAAGCGGTTGTCGCGATTGGCCCAAGATGATGAAATTCAAAGTTTCAGAACTTGGTAAATTAGTCTATCAACCCAGCCCGAGTGCTATCTTCCGATCTGGTTTTTACCTGCTGTTATTGATTTTAAAAAATAACCTGTTATAACCCGGACAAAAATAATTGAAGACAACCATAAACGAACGAAAAAAAAAACGGTTTTCGCTTATAAAACAGACAGGTTTTTTTTTCCCACCGTTTCTTAGCCGCTTTACTGTGATGTTACGTTTTTTTTTCTTCCACCAAAAATAACCATATCCATACTAAAATTTAATTGTTTTTCGTATTTGAAACAAAACCACATGACCATGAATTAGCACCATTCGTGCCCAAGAATAAATAATTAGTAAATTGTCTATTTTTCTTTTAAATGTATGAAATTATTGTATATATGCTATTTTGTTAATAGTAATGTTTTTTATAAAGTCACAAGTGAGGGAAAGCATGATGCCTCACCCCTAACCACATTTCCATCCCCATCTGCGAACTCCGCTGAGCTACCGTTCTACAACACACCCCTGTCATTTAAATCCAACCAAAATTACTCTAGTTGTCACGTTCATGCCAAAGGTTACATGGATATTGCAATATTATAAACTTATAAACTCTAGATAGGGCGGCTTTTTCCGTTAACTGGTTTTTCTTATTCTTTTTATCCCAAATTAACCGGTTATTTTCTTAAATCCAATAACTTGCAAAAAAAGAACCAGATCGGAAGATAGGCTCGATTTTAGGTCTGATTAGACTAAAATTTACCAAGTTATGATGAAGCTCTGAATTTATCATCTTAGGTTAACTCAAACACCACAACCAAGCCTCGAGGCGTCTGTTGGTTGGCGATTACTTCTAAAAGAGTCTTATGAACAGATACATATTGATAATGATTAATTTCCGTAAAATTAATATATAATAAGTAATATAAAAAATTTTAAAGTCACCCTACTATGTATGAAACATTGTCGTATTTGAACTTGAGTGGGTACTTCGAGATATAATAAAACGTACTGCGCATGCAAAGATATATTAAAATATGGGGGGTGCTTGATGTGGGCCATCCATATATACCCAAGAACCAAAGTCTGCAATGTTATTGGTTTTCAGATATACGAAACGTACTGCGCATGCGCAAAAGATATGGCTGTAAAGAAAGGCGCTTCATGATCCCATGGGTCGTCCATGTACCCAAAGAACCAAGTCTGTAATGTTATCATTTCGAGACATAATGAAAACATTCTGCGCATGCGTCATCATGCAAAATATGAACAATAATAAGACAAGCAAGAGAGTTTAAATTGTTTATTGCATTAGCCATTCTAGTTGTGAGTTTTGGCGTTTAAAAGTTTCAGTCTCCAGTCATCGAGAAGTTAGTTTAAATGATACTGCAAAATTTGAACAAGGAAGATATATAAATATATATATAGGAAATGAGTGCTATATACTATAGTGTGAATCAATAGTAGGAATGGAAAAGGTTTGCCGCACCAAACGGTTTGTTTTTTATAAAAACAGAAAATCGGTTGGTTTAAAAACCGGCTATTTTAAGCGGTTATAATCGTCAGGTTAACTGATATGAAAATACCTGAATAACTGTATACTATTATTTTCAAACAACCGTCAATATCCCCTGCTTTTAGACAAGAGTTGTTTTAGGTTCGTGAACAGGATCAGAGAAATTCTTCTCCTGAAAGCATGTCATGAAAATTCAATATTACTCTTGTAAGGATCTTACTGAATATTTGCTCAGAAATTTACAAATAAAAGTTTTGAATGCAATCCAGAAACATTTAAGAGTAATAGTGAATTTTTAATAAATTTCAAAAACAATCAAAGAAGACTTCCCAGATAGCACGTACACTTGCAGAAGTTCGATTTTATCGTTGATATTATTCAGCCGCGCAAATTGACGCGTCAAACTTGAAGCGTCCAAGGTAAACTAACAATGTAGAATCGTCAATTTCGCTTTGCAAAGCAAGTTTGCTGTAGCATGTCATGACGAATTTCGCACCACGAATGCAAACAAGTTTGCTGCAAAGTTGATAGCACACTTAGAGATAAATCTTGTCTCTGTTTGCAAAAGCATCCGATTTTTTTAGTTACGTTATCTTCTGGACCACCGACCTTTTTTTTATTACCCAATAAATGAATGATAATTTGCAAAAAAACCAACTTTTTATAATAAAAATTTAGCGATTTCCATCTTTTTTACTAAATATAGGTTCTAATCTTTAAAGCAAACTATATCGCCTTTTCTTAATGTTGAAATTTTAACGCTTTATAAACAAAATTACCCAAAAAAACAAATAATGCTGTTGAAAATAAGTCACCTTTATTTTGATCCATTCTTAAAGTAGTTACCTTTGAACCCTAGCTCATAATCACTTATTCATAATACGTAACTGAACTAAGCATAATTTC
>BGPR01038145.1:0-14839 GCA_013235015.1 Araneus ventricosus | reverse complement strand
GTAAAATTCGCGATTTCTGCAGCCATCGAATTTTTATTCCGAGGGTGGACAAAGAAGTGATGAAACATCACACATTTTATTCATTTTGCTTTGTTTTTCTTCGGTAAATTGCGTGATGTAAAAGTCGTTACTCATAGAATGCAACGGCTGATACAATGAAGCCCAAAACATTATCGTGCTGCAACATTCTCAACTAGACATTTGAATCTACTTTTTTTTTATAAAAAATTTTGTGAATTAGGATGCATTTCAGCCCTTGTGAAGTATATTTTGCAGCAATGCTAGATTTTGTCCACCATTGAAAAGGGTCTCGATGATCGATCCCTTTGTTTATTTCTCTGTCTCTCTCATTTCAAATACTCTTGAATGAACCAATCTGCGCTTATCAAATTTTCATTAGGGACGAAGAAGTGATGAAAATTTACACATTTTCTTCCTTTTGCTTTGTTTTTCTTCGGTAAATTGCATGATGGAAAAGTCGTTACTTGCAGAATGCAGCGACTGATACAATCATACCGAAAACATTATCATGCTGCAACGTTCCGAATTAGAGATTTAAATATTCTTTTATAAAATGTTTCCGGAAAGAGGATGCCTTTCAGCCCTTGTGATATATCTTTTGCGGAGCTTTTTCATCCGCCGCTGAAACGTGTCTATCTTGATGATCGATACTTTTTTATCACCCTTTTCGAATCCTATTGAACCCCAGAGGTAAATCGATCTGCGCCCATCAAATTTTCATTCGGGACGAAGAAGTGATGAGAAATTAACTTTTCTTAATTTCCCTTGTTCTGTAAATTACGTGATGCAAAAACCGTTACTCAGAGAATGCAACGACTGATACAATCAAGCCCAAAACATTATCGTGCTGCAATGTTCCGAACTAGATATTTGAATATCCTATTCTCAGAATTTTTTTAAGAGGATTCATTTCAGTCCTTTTGAAATATCTTTTTTAGAACTTTTCCGTCCGCCACTCAAACGGGTCTCTCTTGATGATCGATCCTTTTTTGATCACCCTTTTCGAATCCTCTTGAACCCCAGAGGTGAACCGATCTGCGCCCATCAAATTTTCATTCGGGACGAAGAAGTGATGAAAAATCGCACCTTTTCTTAATTTTCCATCTCTCCAATCGCCGTCGTTTGACGTCGGAAGGGCGTCTCCATGGCGACGGAACGTAATCAATTAGCAGTGACACGGCTCAGATAATGAGGGCTCCGTCCTTGGCCCTCGAGGGGCGGGATCGATCCTCTAACCTGTGGGCCGCTCAACAAGCTTTTCTTTCCCCTTTATTAATGAAATAAGGCAATTTTATCCGCTATTAATATTATTAGAGTGATTCGCTTTCAAATGCAGCCATCCGTCAATTTATCAAGTTCTGACTGAAATCCATACGCCCAGTTGAACTAAAAATGTTTGCAGGTAGATTTTTTTTTATATCCGTCCTTTCACGATACTATTTATCGCTTCTTTTCCTTTTTGGCGTTCATCTTTCATTCCACTATGTCAGAGGTTCCCGACCTATGGTACGCGTACCACTTTTGGTACGCGAAATCAAAGTCGGTTATGGCGGACACAAGGAAACATAAATCATTAAAAAAGTTACAGAATTTTGTTCCCCGAAAGTCGTGTGAAAATTAAATTTGAAGGTTGTGCAATCTAAATCTTACGCTCAAAATAAGAAAGAGAAAGATAAAGGGAACTTAGTAAATAATTGATATATTGTCTTCACCAGCCCCGATTATGTATGAGTCTTCAATGTCTTCGCAAAAGCTGTAGCTTCACTAGGCACTACTCTGTCGTATTTTTTATATTTTTTCTTCTATTTTAGACTTATTAATTCGAATGATTCGACCCTTCATTATGTCCATGTAAGCCCTAAACATTATTGAAACCAGCGGGAGTGTTCTCCCCTAAACTTTCTCCTATACTTCCCCAAAAAGGTGCCGTTTCCCCTTCCCCCGCGTGGCTAAAAAAATTCGAACCTATTGTTACCCAGAATCCAATGACTATCAGAAGGTTTTTCATTATAGTGATTGAAAAATATCTAGGCAAAGAATGAAATTCAAAGAGATGCGTAACGATTTTCCTCTCTTTACGGCTCAAGGACAAACTGACGTAATTCGCTACTCCGTAATGAAATTCCTCTCCGTTCTTCTAGTATGCATGCGCGTGGAGATAACGGATTCTCTTCAAAAGTAAATTATACGGACCGACAGACAGTCAACCCTTTGACGGATTTGGCCCAAAATTTCATACGGACCTACATTCATGACGATGAAACTGTGTATAAAATGTTATCCATCTGGCTTTTCAAGATTTTGAGTTATAGCGTTCGTATGACCTCGAACATACAGACAGACAGACTTCCCGTTGACGGATTTTGTCCAAAATTTGACAGAAAGCTACAAATTATGTTTAAAGACCACAAACCAAATTTCATCCCCGTAGCTCTAATAGTTTTCGAGTTATCGTGTTCACAGACAGACAGACATAATTCCCAAATTGTGTTTTCCGGACTCAGGGAGGTCTAAAACGTGGAGATTCGTTGACGATTACAATACTTTCTCTTTGTAGACTTCGTATACGAGAAAGTAAAAATCTTTGCATAGACCGATGGGAAGGGGGTACGACAGTAAGGGGTTCGCGAAAATAAAAGAACTAATCAAGGGGTACACGAGGGGGAAAAGGTTGGGAAACCCAGCATTTATGTGTTTGATTCCATCTACTTAGGTGCGTCAACTTTTTTGTTGCTTCCTATTATAGGAACTTATATAGACCAAAGTAACATCACCCCGCCCTGCCTAAGCATCCGGGTAACAACTGAATGACCGGCCGCCGCAACAGATAGTCAGGCACCGTGGTTCCTGCATAATAGCCCCCATTACGAGCGGCTCATGCAGCAACCCCCCGTTTTACCGGGGTACGGCCTGTCATCGGAAGTGGGCCCAAAGAGCCACACCACCATTATTGTGCTATCGGGTTGACGAGAGCCTGCTTAATTATACGGCAGCCTCTCATCCGCGAATTCGCGGTGTCCCCCCGACGGGGTAGGAACTTATATAGGAAGAGTATCAAAATCGCCAAAATATTGGATTTCAAATTTTAATTAACCCTCTGACTGCATATCTCGCGATTTTAGCGGGTTGGCAGTTCGTTTGTTTTTCGCTTCATCCTGTGATTTTTGCAAGCTAATGGGCTTAATTAGTACTTTTAAAACGTTGAATCATATTTTAAAAATAAGGCCTTACATGTAAATAACAATTCGCTTGGTCCATCGGTATTTGAACATTGTTTAAAACGTTGCATATAAATAGTACAGTAGAGTCCTGTTAATCCGAGCTCCGTTTAATCCGAGGTAGCTAATAACAGTAATAAAAAATTGAGAAGAAGATAAAATACAGAGAAGATCATTTCGCATGCAGAAGGCACGATGGCGTTAGAAGTTGCCCTTCGCTATATCGAGCAGCAACCAGATGCTTTACCACCTAACGTTTCATTTTTGAAAAGCTTGCGAGACAACGCAGCAAGAAAGAGACTTTCTGCTCAAAAACAAACAACTTTAGATCCATTTTTAAAACATTAAATCAAGTAAGTGTGATGCTATTTAAAATACATTTTTATATTTACAAATCTGTGTGCTCGTTATTTTTTCGCTATTTCATCGCTCTATTTTTCAGTTATACGCACATATATAAAACTGAATTTTTCTCTTCGATTTTATAACGTAGTCCTCATAATCCGAGTTTTCAGTAATCCGAGTTGGTGTCCGTTCCGATCAACTCGGATTATCGGGACTCGACTGTAATTCAAAAATATTATGCAGTCAGAGGGTTAATAACCATGTTTTACTCTTCCCTGAATCAAAAATAGCCATTTTTGGCATTATGTCCATGTATTTATGAATGCCATAACTGTAACTTCAGAGGGTTAATAACCATGTTTTACTCTTCCCTGAATCAAAAATAGCCATTTTTGGAATTATGTCCATGTGGCATTATGTCCATGTATTTATGAATGCCATAACTGTAACTTCAGAGGGTTAATAACCATGTTTTACTCTTCCCTGAATCAAAAATAGCCATTTTTGGAATTATGTCCATGTGGCATTATGTCCATGTATTTATGAATGCCATAACTCAAAAACCCATCGAGATAAGAGGATGATATTCATCATGTGGTCTTTACACCCGAATTTTAGTTTTGAATTAAATTTTGGATTAAATCCTTCAGAGCGAAGAGACACCCCTCGTAACCGCATTCTCTATTTCCTTCATTAGCTGACGAAACTAAACGAAAAGAATTTGCCACATTTGCAAAAATAAATCTGAAATACGCTCTTGCCATTCTCTTTCAATAAAACTTGAAATTTTTAATTAATTACTTCCCTGGACGTAACCATTCACGTATCAAAAAATAATATTAGCTTAAAAATATTTTTCATCTATTATGACTATTACATATTAATATTATTTCAGATTTTGTGGAACGCCTTTTTTGCATCACTGCAATAAATGCTTTCGATTTGCTTTGCTTGCAATAAATGCTTTCGATAAATGCTTTTGGTCTTTTGAAATTAACGTTAAACGTGACACCAAAATACTACAAATTAAAATAAAAACGATATCAAAATTTACCCCATTTTCAGTCCCAAATATGCAAAGAGAGAACATGTTTTTACCGATAATTTTTAGTTGATAAAGCTCATTTGACTGGGAACTGAATTGTAGTTTTAAAAAAATCTGTAAGGTGTCGTATCTCGTTTCTAGTTTTCTTTACCACCGTAAAGAGAAAAAAAAATGTTTTAACTCTCATTTTTCAAATGGTCTAAATTATAACTTAAATATGTGAATTTTGTAGTCCTTTGGCCAAATATGTAGTAATAGTACGAATTATTAGACTTATTTTTCTTTAAAAAAACGATTTTGCTTAAGTTTCATATATTCGGAACCGTAATACTTATACTTGCTGAAGCTTCTTAAACGGAAATATGTATATCCCCCGTAGATTCATTATAAATACATTAAAATATTATCAAACTTTGTGCCAACGCATTGCAATTTTTAGCGATATTTGAATAAAGAAATGAATCAATTTACATATATCTAACATCAAAGATGTCATTTAACATACATGATGCAACAACATCAATATACACCGAAAGTCAAAATAAAATCAAAATAATAAATAAAATAATGCATTGAGAGGGGAAGGTGTTGCAAGAGATGACCATGTTCTTGAATTTATACAACTTTATTCCAATTTTCAGTTCTTTTCCGTATTGAATCATTAGTAAATGAAATCTGACGACCTTGTTTCATTAATGACCGCAATTCAGTGCAAAAGAAACTTTTTCTCCATTCTTCCATTTCGAATTCTGGGTGAAATGTGGGCAACTGGATATTTCAGATTTGTACATACAAGATAGAAAATTCGAACTACAATTTCTCCTGCCATATGTAAGGTATGATGAAAATTAAATATAGTCGTAGAAACGATCGTCTTTGTACACATATCAGAACATATCAAATGTCTCGAATGACTTTTGATTACTGTTGAAAATCATTTTAATGGTATGGTTGCCTTTTCATGGTAATATTCTTAAATGATATTCTTTGTAGTAGAGCCGAGTGAATATAGAGGGGACGCTTCTGTAGTAGAAGAAATAGCGTTCCTGTCAAACGGAGGTTACAGGACCAAAAGAGTTAAGACAAGGGTAAAAAGAAAAAGGAGAGAGGGGGAAGATAAAGATCATCAAATGAATATTCTGGATTAGTTTTCGGCATAAGAGATCTGTAGTACTTAAAATGTCTTGCTATCTGTAGAAAGACAAATGTCAGAAAAATATGCAAGATTCAAAAATTTAAGCCTGATGCTATCGAACTGAGCAGTATGATCTGATCAACTATTAAATGGGAATCAAAAATTTACGAATAAAACTAGAAACCTTCAAAAGTGTTTGAAAAGATACGAATGTCAAATTCCGCAGGCAAGTTGGACATTGCTCTGGCCATTTTCTCGTGTAAAATAGCATTGGCTAATGGCATTGGGAGAAGATAACAATAAATAAATAAATACGACGAATAACAGCACGTTTGAGTCACATATTTAGCATAAAAGAAATGTTAATGATATAGGTGCTTAGAAGTAAGGTGACCAACCGTCCTCTTCTCCTTCCTCGAAAAGTGTACAATAAATGATGTTACAAATGTTTTATTACGCATTTATCATATCATTGTGCATTCGGTATTAGTTGCTGCAATGAATTAAGTGTTTCGTTTATTTATGATATTTTTTAGCTTCAATTTATTTAAGTCCTCATTTTGTTGGAGGTTAAAAAATGGTTATCTTATTAGTAGTAAATCATGCGATCATATCATTCACTCAAAAATCAGGAAGAACATTTTGCTATTGCTCAGTAATATTTCTTCTTTAAATTTCGGTTATATAATCAAAATGATTGTTAAGCTAAGACTAATTTTGATTTTATGGGTGAAGAGAAATTTATTATCTGATCTATATAAAAAATATCAAGATTTTAAATATATAAAATGCCACATTTATGGGTCGGATCATGACCATTTTCTAAGATACAAACATTTCTGACCATTGGTAAAAGTACAACCATAGTTGAATGATGGTGAATTTTTTCTTCACAAGTTTTGAGTGAATAGTTCTGGCATGCCAATAACAGACGTTAAATAAGATGTGTAGGAGGTATCTTGATAATATTTGCTCATGTTATGAGAAAGTTCAGAACTTTCTAGTTTGGGCTAATTTCCTTGCCTCCAAAAATGGGAAGATCTACAAATCAGATAAATAATCTTTTATCTACTGGTGTACCTCATAATGGATGCCAAAAAAGCTGCATTTTAATACATAAATATTTTCTATAAATCAAATAACAGTTCTGTATGACTTCAATTTGTGTTTAGTCTCAGCTTCTAAGGTATCAAGAACTAGGTCTTCTCTTTAACAGAACCCAGGCTTCAAATGAATGTAAATAAAAGAATGTTACTTGGTATGACGATGAGGATTTGGTTCATATACTCGCAAAGAAAAACTGATAATCAAAACTTCGACACGTCAGTAACGGAAAAAACAAAAAGATGAAAATGCATCTACATGTCAACAACGGAGTAAGAGGTCATGAAAGGATTTTTTTACAGTATCTTAAACAAATAGCAACACTGCAGAATAAAGAAAAGCGTCATTTGGAGAGATTTACTCGAAAAAGTGTTATTACAAAAAAATTATAAATTACCGTTAAATCTTCTCAAGGAAAAATATATCTTCAAAAAGATTTTTAAAAAATGTTAAAAAATGACAGTTTTTGCAAAAAATTGCCGCAAAAAAAGGATTCATCTCTTTTGTGATTAAATCACTTTCCTTGTTAGGCCTTTAAAAATTCTGATGGTGTAAATGTATTCCATCAGAAGAAAAACGATAAACAAAATTGGTAGCAATAACAGTCATAAAGTTTGTTTCAAAATTCTTGATACAAACTTTAACACTTTGGTTGCCGTTGACGTCATTTGACTCACACCCACTATCTAATTAGATACCCTCTTTACCACAATAGTTGAGAGATAGTAGAGAAGGAGTAATCTAAATAGATAGAACGTGCGAATCACAGGCATGAGTCATGGCAGCGAACGTGTTAAGAAGTGATAGAACACTGCTAGGCAAGCTCAAATCCCCACAATGCATGTGTAACAAAAATGTTATGTCGCTTTCCCGCCTCCCTAGTATTATCGTTGGGAAGAGAGTTTTACAGGGGTAAGTGTGGAATGACCGACAGCGGCCAGAGCTGGACCCCTGACCTGCCGAAAATACGATAATTTTCTCGAAATCTCTATTAGGAGAGGAGATATGCAGAATGCACTGGATGATTCCATATGACATCACGACCAGTCGAATTAGGGTATATAAAAGGAGGCAACTGAAAGAAAGGAGGATTTTGGATTTTCGTCTGCGGTACGAGCTGGGAAGCCGGTCAGCTGAGGACTATTGCTGTCATTATTTGCTGACTGTTTGTGTTGCTAAATCCGAAAGTGCTGTTACTGTTATTATTAATAAGTTGTTGTCTGTTTGCGTTGCTAATCTGTATAAGAGCTACTATTCCTGTTACCTGTGCTTCGTGTTCTCCTGAATATTCGCGAATAAAGCGTCATTCTCCATCATCCTGCTTGTTGAACTGTTTTCACTATACACAAACAGGACGATTTTTGTAACACATGATAGTAACTCAAGTGGGGAGGCGAAAAGACGGTAATTGTGCCCTGGAATAATGAAACAAAAAATAACAGAAAAAGAATGAACATATCGTTTAATTTAAGGAATTATGTGTTCTAAACAAATTTCAAAAAGCCCTCAAAATTCCGACCGCCAACAATGATGCAGGAATTACGCTTTCGATGTAGTGGTCGATGAAAATTCTAGGCGTGTCTCTTATGTCAGCTATAGATACAGAAATCCTGAGGAAAAACTTTTAATCAGAATCGTCGAGAATGTCATCTTAGAGGGGCTCGTCATAAAATCCCACATGAGAAAAAATCCAATCATGAGAAATCAGGTGACAACGCCAGCTACTCGGTGGGTCCAACCAGACTGGGAAAATCTCTCTAACGCTTGAGTTAAGACACTGTAGTGTATGGCGTTTGTGCTTAGCTAGGTTTGTTCTATCACCCTTAAAGTTTGTATCAAGATGTGTTTGAAACACTATGTATAAATCGATTTCATTATCAGCTTGCTGCATTTGATCAATTTGATTTCAAATCTTGAATGGTGCAAAATATTTTCTCAGTGCTTTTAGAAAAAGTGGCAAAATCGTCGCCGTACCAAGTGCTGCGTGGGTACCAAAAGAAAAGTAGGGGAAAGGAGAGAGAAATATACCGAATGATACAGTATGTCCAGAAACTTAACAACATCAATAAAAGGAAAAAATAAATAAAACAGAACGTTAAAAAAAATTGCAAAATTTTGTTCCCAGGCAAAAACAATGATAAGAAAAGAAAAACGAAGACTTTATAATCAAAGAAACAAATAGAAGTACAGTCACAACATAGAACCCCTACGAGGGAACACCAACAATCAACATCCAATAATCATTCCTATGAGAAGAAACAGCCATATTTGGTGAAAGAAGAACAGAAGATGCACAGAGAGGAGGATGCAGCATGGCGACCGAAGCATTCATTCTCTGAGTGAGAGGGAAGAGAGGGAAGGATCCACCTACGGGTTGGGAGGGTTTGTTGTCAATCTATACCTCTCCATCGTAGCAGGGACGACGCCGTGTCCGGGTTCAACTCCCCGTCCCAGGCCACCCCCTGGGACACCATCATAGGCGAGACCATCTCCTCCTCCTCTTCCGGGATGGTGTACACCTCCCCCGGGCTGCGGTCGTAGTAAGTCTGGAGGGAGGAACCCCCTCCGCCTCCCCCCTCGTCGCTGTCGTATTCTTCCTCCTCCTCTTCCTCTAGCATGCGCCGGATGCTGGAGGCACGGTCTTCTATGTCGTCGGTCCACTGATCGTCGTCGTCGTCGTCCATGAGGAGGTAGTAGTCGTCGGACCCTGTTGTATCTGAGTGGGGGGGGGTTACTACGTCATCTACGGGGTGGAGGTGGTACTCACGTGACATGGAATCGTCCTTCCTTCCGCTCGAGTCTCCGGCAACCTGGAAAACAATCAAGTGGCATTTCAGTCTAAAAGCAAGAAAATGGTGAGATTTCATCAATATTCAGCAATCACAAGGTAGGGTCAGGCGGGGTAATTGAGGAACGGTGACTACAGTGCTCACTGGTGAGGCCTTAGGGAACTGAAAAGCATGTGATTTGGTTGAGACATTAGAAGAAGAAGTAAACACTTTCCTGTTTTTTGAAGTGTTATCTTATAACGTTTGTTTATTTAGTTGCAATTGTGTTCAGAAAAAAGCGAAACCAAAACTTTCATAAGTTTCATTGTTTCGTTTTCTACACCCTTTATATCCAAGGTAAGTTGCTAACTTATATGTTTCTTGGATTTGCATGTCTAATTAAAAACTGAAATTTTAGAAAACAATCTACCATGTGATCTATATACATATTATTTTTCATATCGAAGTTGGTTTTCCATTATGATTTGAAGCCATTTGACGTCAAGTATGATAAAGTGACAAGTAGTGACGTATGTAAGAAAACATGGAAAATGATGACGAGGAAGATGAAAACATGATACTAAGGCATCTGAAAATGACGAGTTTTACCTTTTACAACAAAAAATGGAGGTTGCGGAAATAGAGGAAGTAACTCATCTCGATCATCCATTTTTGATTTTTAATAAATATGTATATTTTGGTCGTTACAGTTGGAGATGACAGAATGAAGACCAATTATTCGCACGTCTGCAGTATTGATACAGTTAACGGTAGTGAACTGGATGTGACAGGTTTGAGGAGTACCAATTTAGCTAACTCAAATGTGTCTTGGTGGAAGATAACCAGCTTGAGATTAGCCGAGTAATTGTTACGTGTTTCGAAGTCTTAAATACTTTGTTCTCGTGTGTCACAATATTCAGTCATTCCTTTTATTATAAAGGTACCTTTCCCGACTTTTGCCGGCAAAACTAGAGTTGGGGAGATCATAAATTATTTCGAAGTAGGTAGTAATCAGTAATGATAGTTTATACACTATATTCCATGAAACAGAAGATAGTTTTGCTGAAAAAAGTCAAATATAGTACTTTGTGGTTATTTGTAATAAGCAGTAAAACGCATTCTAAGTCAATATGCAGTAGTTTCTCATCATTTAAAATATATTCTTTTGAAATCAATTCGTTACTATTATCAGAAGCCGAATCTTGTGTTCAGAATTAACCCATTGTCTCTTGAGTAATTAGAAAGTTCCTGTAGGTGAGGCGGGTTATTTAATATATTATTTTGGAGAAAAGGCAGTGCTTAATGAATCATGTGGAACGTTATTATGCACTCACAAAGAATATAGACCTCTTCTCTATCTCGTATAGTTATTTTAAATTGAAAAAATGACAACGTTTGTAAAATTAGTTTCGACCCAATAATAAAAACTTAATGATTAGCCATAGAATGCATCTCAATTCTACTTTTCTTTATAGAATGACTCTATTACTTTCGAATAATGATTTAGCCAAGTAAAAGAGGAAGCAGTCAGAATTAAAAGAAAACATCGTACAGAAGTGCCGACATAGTCTAGACGGACTACAGCAAAGAAATATGACTTTTGCTTTTGAGCATTACTTAAATGTCATGCACGCTTCATATCTAGCTTGACGTTTTTTCTATTGGATTGAATATTATTTTTTACTGTAATTGTGATATTAAAAATCAACAAACACTATTATCCACTAAGTTTCATTTGTGATGTGTGTGACAGGAATGAATTTTATTCATGGGACGTAAAAGTCACGTGATGGCGGACAGTCTTAAAGAGCTGGTCGAAGTTATATTTCTGACAGATAGATACCTGAAAGGAAATAAATATTCTCTGAAGAAAATAGGAAAGGGTAGATAGGGGGAAAAGTTGAGAGGTTTTCTCGGTTATATAGTAGCTTTGGTGGATAATATTTTTGCCAAATAACTGACACCTGATATATAGTGCCAAGGATGGTAGGCCGCGGTGGCCATGTCTCGGTTTCGAAGCCAGAGGATTCCAAGTTAGAAACTCTAGTCTTCCAAAGATCAATCATGTTTGTAGGCCTGGTGCACATTAAATCTGACGTCGAGGGTCAAATGCATTAACGCTGGTTTGGGTCAGAAGCCTGGAGAGGCAGGGGCATCTCAGATATCGTCCTCTCCATCCGACCATTGTTCAAAATTACGAGGTCCGAACAAAAATAGCCTTCGTATTGCTTTAAAATGGGACGTTTATATAACTAAATTCGACTAAACCAAGGATGGTCATTTTCTTTCTGATGTTTGGCTACGCTGTTGTGTGAGGAACAGATTTCTGATGAAGAATTCAGGCAGGTCTTTTTCCTTCGTTGCCTCATGTGATGTGTACCAATTACACTCCCTGCATGTTTTTACTTTTGATCACCAGGAGCTTTTCCTACTACTCTCGAACTCAGACTTTGCATAGAAGCCAATAACTTCAAAATGGTTTGTAGAAAATAGCAAAAAGTTTCATAACTCTTATGAAAATAAATCGCAATTGTAAACACGAAACAACAGTATCTAGAAGATACAGTAGGTAACTAAGTCCAAAACCGAAACATTTCCTTTCATGCTTAAACGTTAGATATTATCGTATTGACGTGATTCTTTCTAATGGCGAGAACTAATCAGAGGAGTGGTGCATTTTAATTATCAAATCGGCTCTCCACGTATACATGTGGAACAGAAAAGTAAATATCGATTTCATTTTGAAAGTAGACGAAATTACGTTTGAGAATGCAGTTTTGTCTCTGCGTATTTCGGTTAATTCTTGCTCACGTGATGCACGAATGTGAGCTGTTTAATTTTAAAACACGCTGCGTATCTTGCAGGAAGAAAAAGGACGTGATGTCCCAGTATAACGAAAGACAAACGCAATTAAATGTTAGGGAAGACGCGAAGTTACGTTTGTCATGTGACTATCATGTCACGAAAATTGACTTGGCAGAGTGGCAGTAGTAGGATGTGATTCCAGATAAATGATAGGGGACATATGTGATAAATGTTAGGGGGCATACGCGATTACGTTTGTCCTGTCACGAAAATTGACTGCTTTACAGGGTGGAAGCGGTGTGATGTGTTCGAAACATCAAATCGAGAGCAATCTTTTAAGCACATGTAATTAATGCATGATTAATCATCATTTTCTTATGACTACATATTGAGAATTTTGGCACACGGTCAAGTCACTTTCTCTTCTGGCTTATATTCATTACTAACAAAGAATGCAACTGTCGCGAATGGTAATATGACCAGTAAACAACTCTGGAAGGAAAAGGACGTGACGCCCCAGCATAACGGAAGATAATAGTCCAAATAAATGTTAGGGGACATACTCGATTACATTTGTCCTGTCACGAAAATTGACTGTTTTGAAGGGTAGAAGTGGTGTGATGTGTTCGAAACATCAAATCCCGAGCATTCTGCGTGTAATTTGTGTGCCTAACTGGCCTAAAAATTTCCCTAATAATGTGGTAACTAAACTAATATTCCATGTAATTCTCACCACATGATTAAATTCAGAAGCTAAGTCTGTCATCAACGTGTTCCTTTAACTACTTTCTGAGAATTTGGACATCCTGTCAAGAATGTTATCACTTTTATCTTTCTGTTTATAGGTATTGCTAACAAAGAATGCAATTGTTGTAAACTGTAACACGGCCCTCAATTAACATTCTAATTCTTCGAAATTACAATTTTGAGCATAATTATGCCGAATTCGTAAACATCTCAAGTGTTTTATGAACTATTAATTGAATCAAAACGGCAACATATTCCTATAAACACAAGCAGTAACAGTATCAACATTCAAATAGCTCAAGTTCTACTGTAAAAAGATGATTATGGACCAAATTTTTATAGAGAATTTAAACATAATTTCTAAGGAATTATTCATTTTCTAAAGATTAACGAAACATTATGAATTGACTGACATGACGTGTAAAAATTTCTCGCCAAACTTTGGGGGAAATGAAAAGTATACAGAAGCTTTGATAATGTTCTGCCATCTCATGCAATGGCGAGAGAGTAACAGAAGATTGTTCATATATCGAAGTTAAAAGGTAAAAGGTGCATATTCTTGGCTCACTTTCTATCGTCAAGTACATGAAAGGAGAAACTTAATAGTCTGTTATAATTTGTCATTTCAGTGTTTATGATCACTTTTCAATTCAGTGTCTACGGTCACTCCTGAATATTCGAATGCTACTTATGTGATACTTCCTTATAAGCATTGGAATTTATTTATGTGGATTGATATGTAAATTACAAAATTAAATATCTGTTAATTTAATTCGAATTTCTCTCAATAGATGGAGCTAGGTTTGCTAGCTTCTAGACTTAAAATCCTTTGTTTCTGATATGCTTCGTTGGCGGCGTTTCTACTGGTATATTTGGGCGAAGGTAATGTTATTTTTATCTTCTTTTTTTCTACCGTATTTGTTAAAATGACTTTCTCAAGTATTTCTTATTTAAGAAATGTTTTTTTCCTGTATTACTTTAATTATTGGATAAATTCAGGCCACAGATTGAATACTATTTGACTATTAAGTCGTTCCCTAGACAGAAAATGTATCCATTTTAGAACTCCGGTGGCGAGTGACACATTGAAAAAGTTCGCCATTCGAGTTCTCTTTGTTTTTTCCATTTTATTTGTCTAATCGTAATGTGTTATAATCTTTATTGCAATATAATATTTCTTGTTTGATTGTTTCTTAATTGGTTAGTTTATTATGACAATATTATTAATGCAATTACTGGATGCTGCTGAGTTGCGCGCAAAAGGTATATTGTTACTATTGTTTACTTCTTCTGTATTTTCTTTTTTGTATATATTAAAGTATCTTTCTTTTGTATTTTATTGGAAGTTGCTGCATTTTTGCGCCATTCTGTTTAATGCAAAGTTTAATTTTTAATATCTCTTTTTAGATAATTTCACTTGTACTTGTAAATTACAAAATATTTGTGGACAGTCTGTATAAATCCACGCATTTTACTTTGTCTCTTCCGTTTTATAAATGAATTTGAATCTGCGTCCTTTTTAATGAGACACTTAATATGCTTTCTTCAATCCCATTTGAAAGCCAGGCACAAACCTCTCAAGTTCTATGCCTTCTGTTCTTTAAAAGTATATTCAGCTGATACGAACTACAGCTTCAGCCATCGTATAGAC
>BGPR01038144.1:0-12159 GCA_013235015.1 Araneus ventricosus | reverse complement strand
CTATGAAGAAAAAACCTGAGACGACCAAAACAAAGGTAAGCGTTAGTTACCTATAATTTAAAGATGTTTTGATCGTAATAGGTACGTTGTCTTTCAAGGGGAAACGTTTTAAAACGTTTCTCTTCATCATTATTAGAAATTAAAGCATTTCTCCTTGAGAAGGGTATTGACTATCCTCAACTAACGGACGATATGTGGATTCAAAAATTTTAATTTGAAAACAAATTACCTCTTTTTTACTCAAGATTTTGAAAGAGAAATATTAATTCATTTTCCAAGCCTGCTGAAACATCGCAAAGAAAATATTAAATCGGTAATTGACATTTACTATTTCAAAACAACAATCTATACTTATAAAAGGAAATGTTTGTGTGCGTGCGTGCGTGCTTGCGCGCGATATCCAGACGAATCTGTCGCACTCACAGCCATGGAATTTGGCACACAGGTAGTCGTAAAGACGACTCAATGCACCTCGAATTTTAAAATTCAGTCTAGAAATTTTTTATTTAATGTTTTGTGTGGTTTTGCGTCATTTTTGGCACGTTTACGGCTGTAGTACCTTTTTTTAATGACCACTGAAAAACAATCAATACACCATCGGTTAGAACAAACAATTTTCGTTCCAATGAAGTTTGTTTTGAGCTTCAAACATAATCTACTGAATTTTGAGAAATTTTTAAAAAATAGTAAGTTTTGCCATCTACATTTTATTTGTGTTTTTAAATTTGCTGCATCCAACGTTCTAATAACACTATTATTTTCAATTTTTTTCAGCTTATAACTGCAACGGTTCTGTCGGATTTAAAACAAGAATGGTTAAAATATCTTTTCACGTTTTTTTAATTAATTTTTCCCTGATCAGTTGAAAGATATTTTCCCTCTAGCAAATTTCCTCTCTTGACACTTCACCGGAACTTTGCTCGCAATTTTGATTGGCTGACGGTGCAGAGCGCAAGATGCGTCATAACCTTCAACTGAATGACTCCGATGATTATTTTCGACAGTGTCTTACCGTGTTTATGTCTCGCATATTTTATTTGCTTTATAATAATCATTTTCACGTTGCAATTTTTTAATATTGTTTCGGATTAATGTACTCTGTATTTTCTACAGTTGAAATGTCATTATCGCGAAGAAAAATAAGCGGGAAAATCAATAATGTGTATCTTTTATTTTGTTTTCAGAACTTTTTCATGCCAATGTGGGCGTTTTTTTTTTCTTTTTGAAGTCCTGATTTCACGGGCAACGCCGTGCGCGTACTGCTAGTTTTAAATATGAGGGAAAATTTAGTACGAGAGTTTCAGGAATTCAGAGACAGCAAAGCGACGTTAGCATTTGCTTAAAAAACCTACCTCTCAGTGCTGACGCAACATGATTGAAATTTTCTTCCTTTCATACTGACATTAGCGCTTTTGAAATTCAATTACTGGAGTTAAGAAACAAAGAATTATGGAATTTCAAATTTGAAAGCTTTAATGCTGATATGTAAAAAAATAAATGTGATCTTAGTTCATAGCAAAAATGGTCTGCTTTGAAAGTCCTGGAGAACGAAGACAGATTAATTTTAAACACCAGGAGCAACCAGGAATAGTATTCCTGACTCATATGATAGTTAAAAGAACTAGTATTTGCTGCTCTTTCACTCTTGTCTCTACACATTCATGTGCACAAACTTTTTTCAAGCATTATCAAAAGTAAACTGAGAAATTGTCTTATTGATGAAAATTTAGAATCCTACTTGAAATTGAAACAACGATATGCAAACCTGATTTATCCAAATTTTCCAAGGAAATGCAAGGTCATTGTTCACATTAAATGCGCTTTTCGTCATATTTTTATTTTAATGCAAAAATATTTTTTTCTCAATAAATAAGATTATTATCATTATATCTGGTTTTATTTTATGTTAGTACTTATTTTAAACCGATTCTTAAAAGTGTGGTTCTTGAAAAGAATTTGGCTCTCAACAGAAATCTTAATCGTTGTGTCGTGTTGGGAAAAATATATTCATTCTCTTCGCCTTTTTTTGTCTCCGGACGGAAAGCGTACAGAAAGTGGACCCTTCCCACTCTGAGTTTCTCTGCGAATTTGCAGGGGGGGGGGGTCTTTGACCCCTTTTGCATTTTCCATTGGAGACTGGGAGAATTTTCTCGAAGGGTGAAGTCCCGGCTGTGGTTTTTGACCAATGGTCATTCAGTTTGGGGGCTTCGGAAAGAGAGTTTGGGTTTCTAGGAGAGGAGACGAGGTCATCATGATGTAAGGCAAGGTGGTACGTAATTTTGTCCGGGGGGCCTTCGGGTTTCCCACCGCCGGTGCGGAGTGAAGACACAGAGTAAGTTAAATGCTTTCGTTGAATAACGCTAAACTTGTGGACTGGAGAAGAATGAATCTCTATTGTCTGTTCGACAGACAAATTTGGCGACATTCCGTGTAGTGATCAGACCAATTTGGTTAATTGAGTAGATCTGAGGCTCTAAATAGAGTTTGCCCTGAAACTGAAAGAACATTATATGAAAATTCATAATTTTGACCGGAAATGCTACAGCGTTAAAATTAGTCTGCGAAAAAAAATCGTACTTCGGTTCACGTAAAAAGAATGATTAATCATAAATGCAAACTGAAAGAATTTTTATATTTTGCATTTTGCTAAGGCTATTTAGAGTAATTTCTGTTTGAGCTACTTGGTTGAATTTGTGAGAAGGTGCAGTGAAATGTTTATTGTTTAAGAGAAAGGTAGATCTATTTTTGTTTTATGATTGTTTAAAGGGAAGGTTGATGTATTTTGGTTTTATGTCATGGAATGTAATGTAAAATTGTGATGACTTAAATCATGACTTTAATCAAGAATAATTTCTAGTGAATGATATTGCTGGTTACTTTAGCTTTAGGTTGACTTTATTTTGTTTTATGTCATGGTCTGAGATGTAAAAAGTTTAAACGAAGTGATCATGTTATTAGTAGTCTGGAAAATAAACATGTGTATCGGTGAATGGCATTTGCTTTAATTCTTTTAATTTCTTCCAAAATGCCTCAAATTTATATTAAACTTGGCTTCTCAAACAAAATCCTGGATTGTGTTTTTATATTTAAGATGGATCATTTCAATGTACTGTTGTTTACGTTTTAATGATTTTTTAAATATATGTATGTTATTCAAGTCTGCACAGGTTGATTTAATGTAGGAGGACAGATTCCTTAAAAGTTTTAATTTATTACTTCTCTTTTAAATTCATCTTGTTCTTATTCAAATATTCAAAATTCTACAGTTAATAATTGTTTTCTTTGTTAAAAGATCTCATGATGACTGAGCATCCATAAGGCATGGCCTGGTTGCAGCTATGGGTTATTGCACAAATCACAACGCGCAAAGATTATTATTATTATTATCATTTATTTGAGTTCAGAAGTCTGACTTTCTATAAGTAAGATAAAATATAAGATAAATATAAATACCAAATTTTCAATACGACAGTTTCATTGCTGATCTTTGACTCTTTTGACTTATGAGTTTGCCGACCACTGTCCTAGAGTAAGATCCTTCAGCAAGCTAATGTTAGACAACAGATGACCAAATGATTAACCTTAATGGGTTTGGATGGAAAATCCTTCCATTTCCACCGTATAGTATAGAAATGGCATTCTCGGATTATTAAAAAATCTGTTTAGATCACTTCAGTATTTCCTTGACGGTAAAAATTTCCATACAAAACGGAATGCAAAAGTATCAATAAGTGGAGATTTTATATGGAAATCAGAATCCCAAAGCCAGAATTGAAAAGTTACCTGAATAATGAAATAATATTGTGGAAAATGATATTGACTGAATTAATGATTCACGTCACGTTTTCATGCACGATATAATTTGTTTTCTATTAGAAGTAATCTATCTTAAATCTGTACAACAAATCTAATAATTTAATTTTGGGAGGTCTACTGTGGTAAATAAATCAATCCATTCTACAAATGAGATTTATTTTCAATATTTGTTTTCTTGTACATGATCAATGGTTTTAGTTTTCATTTTTTCCCACTAAGCGTCTGTTCTGTATTCTTCTGGAAATAAAATAGAAAAAAATATTTAAAATAAAAGAATATTTTTAGTAAATATAAGTAAGGAAGCAATTCATAAAGCCAAACAAAATAGAAAAGCCAAACAGTTGATTCAAAATGCATAATATTTTAACTAAACATAAAAACATAACTATAAAATTGGCCGAGCTCAGTATGATAGTTATTAGAGAATATTACATCGAATGAATGAAATGAACAAACCATTTCTCAAAATTCATTGAGCATTTGAAAGTCTTATAATCCGAAAGTGCGAGTGAGCGGGAAAATGATTGTTCGTTTCCTTTGTGAAAATTTTTAATTACAGCTTGTGTCTCTTATTCACTGAATTATTCTGAATTTTTTTGGTAGCGACTTACATGTGCTGTGTGTCATTATCTGTGATAAATAAACTAATTTCAAACTCTTCCATAGGAAGAAGTAATTTCAACCCTTAAAAGCCAATTCTTTAAAAATTAATTTAAAAATGTTTTTTGACTTCCAGTTCTTAAATAAAATATTGGAAAACTACTTTAAAAAATCTTATTTTGTTTTCAGTATGTTTTTTGGCTAAAAACAGTTTGTTACCAACTGACAACACCAGGTTTTATCTCAGAACAAAATTTCCCTGATAAAATTGTATAATATTTAACACACTTTAATTTTAATAACTAATGATACGGATAAGGAATTTCCTTCAAAATTGTAGAATAAAATTTGGTATTCTCAAGAGCACAAACAAAGCAAAAAAGATACAGCCTCAAGCAAAGGACATCTATTTATTTTTTATCTGCACTCAGGCTGCGGTCTATATGTTGTAAATTGATTTAATAAAATTTTCAGTATGTATCCTATTGGCAACAACAGGCATTACAGCTTCAGTCTTATTCTCGATATTTTAGAAGTCAAAATCAGGGGCGTTGCTTAAAAGAAACACTGAGCATTTAAGGGTTAATGGAGTCAATAAGTAGACTGTAGCAGGCAAGGGATAATTTGTTTCGCATTTATATAGTTTCAAATTAGCCGGCACACCAAATTGTAAATGCGATTCAGAAGATAATGTATACCACTATGTTTCTAACTGCATTTTTACAAGGTTATTTCATCTGAATAGATCAAATGATAAGAAAACCACGCATGGGTTAAAACTTTAGTTAACAATGAAAGTGGTCAACCTGTGAATTTTAAGATATACAATTGCATCTGAAGGAAGCTTTGTGATTCAAGGATCTTTTCTAAATAATATATAACAAACAGTCAAAAGGTTTAAGTATCCAAAGCTGACCATTAAGCCTAACAATAAGCGAGATATATCGAAATAATAAGCCTTTTTTTTAACGTTTGGGAATTTCGAGTCTATTTAAAATTTTGAAATTTTAAATGTTATATATTAGAACATTCATTATTTTGTGATGTGTTTTTTATATCTTAATTTTTTATTTTTTTATGTTGAGCTTTTGATATTTCTGTATTTTGATTTAGTATCGTTATAGAATTGATAATTTTTTAGGCTCCTGTTTTGACTTTTGGGTTTGTTCTGAATTTTTTTATTTTATAAGTTGTTTTTTCTTCATGGTGTAATTCCGTGCTGACGTAATTTTTTGTTTCTACAGTAGTCGCTTGTAGTGATCACGAAATAAACGATCAATCGGTTGTACTGATCATAATAGTTTTAGGACGGATCTCCTATCTAAGCACACAGAAAATCCGTCGGTTCTAGCGGTCAACAATTGCTTGTAGTGATCGGTTTCGATGAGATGACTACAAAACATGAGAACAATGACGATGAAGAGGGGTCTGAAGAGAACCGCCAACAGCCCAAGAAACTTCAAACTCTTCCTGCTTAGGACGAATCTTCCTACTAAGCACATAGAAATCCGTCGGTTCTAGTGATCAACAATTCTTGTTGTGATCGCTTTCGATGAGATGACGCTACAAAACATGAGAACAATGACGATGAAGAGTCTGAAGAGAAACCGCCAACAGCCCAAGAAACTCAAACCCTTCCTCTTTAATAAGTCATTCCAACGCAGTATATTCGTCTGAACATTACCCAAAGAATGCATGAAGAAAAAAAACCGAATTAAATGAAATCGAAAATTTTTTAAAGAAGCATAACAATTAGATGTGCATGGATTTTTTTTCAATTGTGCATGTATTGATTTTCTATTAAAACGAACGAGTGCATGCGAACAATGAGAGTATGGTCTATTTTTCTGATCTCCTTGTATATCTATCGATCTGTATTACTTTAAAGTTTTTAGTGAAGTGATCACTTGCTTTGACCCAAGTGATCACTATAAGCACGTCTACTGTATTTTGATTGTAATTGTATAAGGAATTCAAATTCTCCGCTTCCTAATCAATGTCTTATCCTTCTAAGTAGGCTGCGGGAGCTAATAAATAAGCACAGATATCAATATAAAATGCCTAAATTGAAAGAAAATAATGAAATGATGAGAGAGAATCAGTTTATCAAGACTTATAAGCATGATGTAGGGAGCAAAATGCTTTACGTATATCTTTACAGATTCATCGGCATTTTAAAATATAAATGACATAAAGAGAGAAATAAGCAAATAAAATAATAATATTAAACGTGAAAACATTATAATAAAATTATAAATTTAGAAAGAAAAGAAAAGAAACAACCAAAGCTTCTGTTGTTGTTACTAATCCCTCTCTGTCTAGCGGCAGCTAGACACCACCCATGAGCCCACTCACCCTCAAGAAATCGAGAGCAAGCAAAGGATCCGTCTCGAAAGTCTCCCTAGATAGGCGAAGACAAGAGAGGATGTGCTCTGGGGACGCACTCGCTACTCCACACTTTGCGCAGACCGGAAAAACTTTGTTACCGTGGCCAAAGGAGCAACTCCTCAGTTGACCGCTGACAAATCTGGACAGCGCCGTCTGGTCGGCTCTGTCACAGGCAAGGCCAATGGAGCCACCAGGACTACTTCGCTTATACCAATCATGGGATGGAGGGACCCTCCACGTCTTTAAATCTTTGTTTTTTCTGATGGAATAAATCTCGTCAAATGTTAAGGAGGGGGTTGAACACAAAGGTTCAGCCGTGCCCTGCTTCGCCAAATTGTCAGCAACCTCGTTTCCATAAATATCCTCGTGGGAGGGTATCCATTGGAGGTGCACCTCATGATCCACGCCTATATGTCTAAGTAATTTGAGTATAGATATGCCAGTACGATCCGCCACGTTGTTCCAGTCTTTCAAGTGTTGTATTGAACTTCGACTGTCTGATAATATCCATACCGCCCCGTAGTTGTACCAAAGCTTCTGGAGTGCGCAAATGCAGCTTGCAACCAAGAAAACATTGAACACAATAAAAGCACCATTTTTGGACATTTCTGAGTATCAAAGAATTCTTCTTCTAATTATCAGGGTGGTTCAGGTCATATGAGATTTCAGTGAAATTCTGGCGAATTTTTCTTAACTTTCTGTCGAAATCTCATAAAAAGCATTCCTGTTGATTCTTACTTTGAATTCACTGAGATGAGTGACGCCTTGATAAAGTTCATCTGGTGGATTCCTTAAACCTATTCATTGTTAAATCTTAATTTCTAAAGAATTTTCATTTTGTTTTATGGTGCTTTTATTGTATAAAGAGAGAAATGGACTCTTACCAGTTCCCTGGAATAGTATTACTATTCCGTGTCTTATGTAGAATGACAACATAAATTCCATACACGACGGCATAAAGTGAAACAATGCTTCCCATCACTCGATACGCTATCCGTCCTCCCAATGCACTCATGACTGTGCCGCCGATCATTGTTGTTACAATTTTCCCTGTAAAGGATTTAAGACGAACATATATTTTATAGAATATTTGAAGTTAAAAATTTGAAAATAAACTACATAATAATGCTTAGTCATACAACTGTTAATATGAACGGAAAATAAAAACTTATGAAATACAATTTATGGATTTTTATTAATGGGTAAGCGATTGTAATTATTCTTTTTCTATTTCATATATTTCATCAATAACTTTAATTTCCGATACTAAAACACTCATGACATCTGAAAAATATGTCTAAATACTAATAGTCTTTTATTTTAAACCTCCGTATTAATGATTGGTTATATAACTGTTTATGAGGGGAAAAAATGAATATTTGTCTGTAAAAATAACAGAAAATTTTTATGCAATGAATCTATTGATTGAAATTAATATTATTCTTCAAATCCTTCATAGTAAATTTAATTTTCGATAGTAACACGCACGCATGCAACGTCTCTCGCGCGCCCACACATGCAGTCCTTAATTATAAAATTGTGTAATTCTGTGAATGTGTGTGGTTCCTAACCAATATTTAATTAAAAGTTCTAATAAACTAGAGCTATTAGACGCAAATATCAGGTTAGGTGCTCGGAGAAATAGTAACTTGTCCTAAAAATTATTTCCTCCACAATACCTATGGCTACCGCAGGAACAAATACCCTCTACGCTTGTCAATCAACCTTAAGAAATGCAAAAAATACAACATAGTGTTCCAAATGATTTATTTGACAGAAAATCAATGAAGCTTGGTGAAGGATTTGATGGTTACAAATCTTTTGGCGAATTTTTTTAATAAATAAAATATTAAATAAATAAAACTTTTAATGCAATTTGCAATGCTTCTAACTGTATACTGCACTAGTTTTTTCAACAATAACTAATTAATTGGAATGTTTCTACTAAAAATTTTCACCTCTGAGTAAAATTGTAGAAATTGAATAAGTTTTTAAAGCATTATGAAATTATCCAATATTAATTGAACAAAGACGAAAATGATGTGGAAGCAACCATCATCTTAGGAAGCTTACCATTTGGAAATGAAAACTTCAAGCCACTTGTACTACTTCAAAGATTTGATATAAAAAAACAACATCTGTTAGCTACTGGGATATGAATCATTGCGCAGTAGGATGGGTCGAAAAGACACTTTTTTCGAAATTCGATTCCAATCACCTCGGAAAAGTTGCTACTCGGTACTAGCAGTTCAGTGTATCTTTTTAAAGAATTTTTTGGTCGAAGTTTTGAGGTGCCACAAGCGGTAGGAAGTTTAGACTTCGCGAGAAAAAGCAACAGCCGATACATGGAATTAATAGAGTCTATTAGACAACACGCGTAAAATAGTATTAAGTACTTCTGTTGACAGCAGTTCCACATGGCTAAAGGGAATCCGTCGTATTTAAGAGAAACTGAATTCTGAAATAATATTCTAATATTCTGTAGTTTTTACTTGTATTCATTTTCTTTCAGTGAATTCTTGGTTGTATTGGTCCGTTTTAGAAGATGAATAACTGCACATTTGAGAGACAAAAGCTGGAATTAAGAAGTTTCGAATAAACCGGTTAAGAAGCTAAGTATTACTTGCCAACGACCATTGTTATCAATGGGGCTTAAATCTCTTAACATCAATAAAATAGTCTTGAAAATCTACTCTTTAGCTGCACAAAACGCCTGTTAACACAGAAATCTTACATTTAATGGTATTTGTCCAGTAAATTCGTTTATTTGTGTTTTTTTTGGTCTACCGTTTATTTCTTACCATCTGGAAATGAAAACTTCAAGCCATTTGTAATACTTCAAAGATTTAATATAAAAAAAACAACATCTGTTAGCTATTGGGATTGGCAGTTTCTCCGCAGTGAAATTAATCGGATTTCGAAAAAAGTGATTTTTCAGCCCATCCTATTGTACAGCGAAGGTTGCAGCCAATTATTATCATCCATGGGGCAGTTTTTATTATCGGTTTCGTAAGGATAGATGTATGTAAATATCTGCTTAAAATAATTAATATTAAGTAATTAATTTTTGATTTTTATGCAAATTCAAGGTTCTCTGACACTGTTCCCAGAGGCAGTCACAAAGCATAGATAAACTTCCGGGAATTAATAATTAATTAACTTGTGTAATAGAATCAGCAAGGGTGAAATGAATATTGCATGATAAATGTAAATGGCATGTCATCCAATATTTTACTGTATGTTGTCGTAGGCTGCACAGTGTATTCACGTCGGTTGCCCTTCATCAAGGTGCTCAATACATTTCACAATTCAAATGGAGGGCGGCATTTGGTGTGTAACACGTGAGCGAGGTTCTCATTCCTCTACTATGACCGTAACTGAAAATACAGTGAAACTCCGCTTCACCGAACTCGGGTTAACCGGAACCCGGGTTATCCGAAATGCCTCTGAAATCGAAAATCCAAAAAACTCGTGCTGTACTTCAAGGAAATAATGTCGAAGGCAAGACTTTTTTGCAACGCTATCCGCACTTTTTTCTTTTAGGACTACCTAAGAAGATCAGTGAATAATTTTAGAAAGCTGAAAATAAAATTAATGGGTATTAACAATTATTAATTACGAGATTATTTACCTGAGACTGTCAGGCACATTGCGTCCGAACTCGCCGAATCTTGCACCCGACGGAGGGTTAACTTTAATTAAGAACATAAGTGTAGCCTACAAAGACAGTTTTGAATTCCTTTTGCTCTCAAAACATTTCATAAAACAATATTGTAATTAGATGGGAAATAGTGATAGACGTTCATGGTTTAACCGAAAAAAATCGTTAAAGGAAACAACTCGACCCCCTTTAGTTCGATTAACCGGGGTTGTACTGTATATTCATAATTTTAAGAAGACAAATATGTAATTGCCTTCCGTAGATTTTCGGTGAGCTTTACAAAAAAGAAGCTTAGAAAATAGATAAATGATTGAAAGTTAATAATAAATAAACAGATAAAAAGAATGGATATATCTTAAGGAAATAAATGCATAAAAAAACTCATTCAAATCAGGCAATTCACGTTCACGAGAAACCCATCAAATGTGCTACCCAATTAACTTTGGAATCCATTGCTCATCTTACTGGAGAGAAAAGAAGGAAACATCGCCTCACATCGTAAGATGACGTGTAGTTAAGTGAAAGATGATAGTCACAGTAACATTTATCATTGACGTGGGACGCCTCGTGAATTTATACCAATTGTGAATTGTGACGTCTTGTGAATTTATACCAATTGTGAATTGTGACGCCTTGCGAATTTATACCAATTGAATAGCTGAGTGGATGAACATGTTAAGAGACAATTAAGGGAATTTGAGAAAACGAGCTTTAAAGTTTAGAGGTTACATTTTTTGTTTTCTCACTCAATTTTTGCTGTTCTGGCACTTTAGAGGCAAGAAAGCATTCTAGAATTTTTATGTTTAGTGAGATGGCCATGGCTCTTTTAATCATAGAGAAATTTAATAATCTTTTGCACTTAACATGTTCTTCTATTGAAAAATCAAAAAAACTTTTTTGTTTAGTAATGAAATAATATGTTAAGTGCATGTTCCTTTCTGCATCCATGCAACTTTCTGAAATTACCAGTAGTAGATTAAATGCATATGCACAATAATGAATTGGAAAAATTTTATAACTATAAAACTCTATATATTTTCATCGCAAATTGAACAAGAAAAATCAAGCAAATTGGATGTTGAAATACACACACACACACAAAGATCACAAAATATGTAAATTTGGAAAATGATAAAAAAAATAAAACTCAAAACAATTGAAGAATGTAAATGGTTTTGCTTTTTTCTTTTGAATTAAGGATTCATTGAAAAATATTTTTTTTAAGAAAAGGAAACTTTTGTTCTAAGTTTTTAATCTTTTCTGCATTTACTTCGCTCCAGTGTCAGTTGTCCATAATAGGCGTAATAATGATCAGCAAAATTGTGTGAATATAAATCTGTACATAACTGTACATTGTACATATTTTCAACATGTTAAGCAAGAAAAAGTAAGGAAATTGGATGTTGGTGCAGCATTAAAAGGTCACAAAATAATATGTAAGTTTGAGGTAATTGAGTAGTATTCTCATCCATGGGAGTCTGAGGTTTCAAATGATTAGAACTTTCATTATCAGAAATATTACTGTAGCAAAAAGGTCTCGTAGGTGTATAATACTAGATATTAGATTCTTATCACCGAGGACATTATATACGTCTACTTTGTGTATTTGACGGTTCTCTAAAATTCAGATGAAACAATCGAGCTGGTTTCGAAGGGTGGAATAAAATCATCACAATTTGCTTCCATTTCTTAAG
>BGPR01038143.1:0-11819 GCA_013235015.1 Araneus ventricosus | reverse complement strand
TATGTTATAATATGGTATAGAACCTAGTTAATAAAATAACCTAGGAGAATATAATGTTATCAAAACATTATAATGCTCCTGAATTATTTTTAGCTAGGTATTTTGTTTGGGCCATAACACCCAGTTTCCTAGTTAGGGTGCTTATGGAGTGGCAAACACTGAATTTTACTACATACGGAAACTTATGACGTTTGGATATGTCATCAATGGTCTCCTGCCACCCACCACCTTCCATTTTCAAAATATATCGCAAAATAAAACTTTGGCAGAGTCCCTCAGCCTCTACAACCACCAATTCGCCAATTTATTTCACCAAGTTGCAAGCTACTAGCTATTAATATTATGGGCGAACAGTCGGTCGCCGAATGCGGCTAGTCTATATATTTAAGGTATCCGACTGCGTTCGGAGACATTTTTTTGAAAAATATCTTATATATATTTTTTAATGTTATTTTTCAACTGCTTATGTTTTAAAACTATGAAAATATTGTAAAATTAGTCTTTCAAAATAATACTTTTTTAAAAAAACTGAGAAATTTGAAGAAAAATGACTAATATATTTGCCTTACGCTAACAACCATAGACAAAATCATATTCTAAATATACATAAATCCTTGTAAGAGTACATTTTTATGACAGTTATCTGTGTTATGCTCTAAAATATTTCTTGTACTTCAAAATAGTTTTGAGATATAGCTGAACATAGTTATTAAACTGGTAATTTTTCGCTTTTCGTTTATATTTAAGCACTTAAAAATAATACTTGATTTTAAAATTGACCTTAGTTTTTAGAGGAGAACATCAAGCATATTACAGAAAACCATCTTAGAAAATTTCATATCAATACTTGAATAACGTTTTTAGAAATCATTGTTACGGTCGACAGTTTTCCTCAAAAGTATCATTTCTCAGAAAACGCATTTAAAGTTTTCATGCAATATAAAATAATGCTTACAGTTCGGTAATAAAACAGCTGTAACTCCATTTGTAATTCACGTAGAGTAAAAAGTGAGACAGTCTTAGAAAGCTGGTTAAACAGGCTACAAAATTAAGTCATAAAAAGTTTTTTGATAATTTCATCAAAAACGACGATTTTAAAGCAGTCGGATACCTTAAAATAATTTGAAAAACCAAAGGACCAATCCCCAGCCCTAACCAATGGACCGATTTTGACAATTTTTATTTCATATCAAACTTATGACCCCTAGAAATGTCATCAAAGATTGCCTATCCGTCATCACCCTCCATTTTCGAGAGATATCGGAAAAACACTACTTCACTACACATTCTCAATGGGAAAAACTCTTGAGAGTGTCCACCCAACCACTGGATCGATTTTGCCAATTTTTATTTTATATGAAAGCTCACGACCCTAGATACATCGTCAATGGTCGCTTCTCCATCTCAATTCTTCATTTTCGAGAAAAAATTGCAAAAACACTACTTCACTGTACATTCTCTAGGAGAGGAAACCTTGACTGTGTTCCCAGTCTCCACAACTGGACCGATTTTACCAATTCATCTCACTTTGCAAGCATAGCTAATAAATCAGAATTCTCCGCGTTTATTGTGCAAGTTTAAAATAGTATTTTTATCAGCACCAGCCACTATCTGAAAATTTAAAAACTCTTCTTTTCAATCATATCAATGAAGTTGCCGTATTTTTTCTCTAATTTTAATAAATTTGTAAAAATATTTTTGGCATAATTTAAAACAATACTTTTCATTGTTGCAATCTGGTTCAAACCGTTGCAAGTGCTTATACAAATAATATTTAATTCCGTGTTTTACTTCCATTATTGAAAGCTAAGGTAATGTCCTGTGGCGGCCGTGAGAGGGCGTCTACTTCTACCAGAATCGAAGTGAAGTGATGCTTTTGAAATCGAGTATTTAAACGCCATCGAACCCTTCCACTAGCAGAGAACCAGAGAGAGAGACAAGACTAGCTCATTTAGAGTTTCAGTTTTCCCACTGGCAGCGCCAGTCTCAGACGTTAGAGATGTTTCTCCTTTTTGATGACTTCGTTTCCTGTGACAACTGAAGTAATTCGCCATGCAGTTCCAGTTCTCCTGCTGCTACAAGAATTGCCCTTCAGTTCCAACTAAAAGCCAACGAGAATGCTCCTAATCTTGTATTGTGTAGATCCTCTCAAGTGTGTGGAAGGATCCAGGAAACACGTCGCATCGAATTATGTCATCTAGCTCTGAGCATCCTATTTCCTTTTTGAGTTATTTTTACATTGTTAAATTTTATTAAAGATTAATTGTTATCCATCAAAACGTCTAATAATTTAGTGGAGTCAGACATATAAGCTGATGGTTACAGTCCTAATGGATTTTGCTTTTTTTGTTTCAACAATTTTTCTGTGAAATCTGTAAACTAAGTCCTCTAAGGTAATAATTATATTTGGAAACATAAGTAAGCTCAATGATTATGGTTGTTGTGTTTTAATTCTTTCCATCAGCATGTTTTAATCCAGCTAGCATGCTGAAAGACATAAAATGTGGCGTGCCATTTACATACTGAAATCAAATGCATATTTTGCGTAAGGAATAAGAAAGGTGCCGACGACGTGCAATCAGATGTTAGATGACACATGCAGTTTCTTGACTCCATTAGGGACGTTCATGTAGACAATGAACAGAATAGATGCAAAACTACTAAAGGAACGCGCGGGTTAAGTGTCTATAACAATCTGAAGTTTAAAATTGCTTTTTTAAGGGAACTATGAAAATCAAATTATGCACATGAGATTCAATTGAATTTATATTCCCTACGAACAAGCTAGTCGAAGAGGGCGTCTAGTATGTAATACACCGAAAGCTCTCTACAGTGGTCACCCACCGTTCGAAGGAAAATTTTCCGCTCTAAAAGGTTATTATGTTTGGGAGTGGGAGTATAAAATATTTAAATAAGACCTAATTCGTCATTTCTAATAATTCTAATTTTAAAAATCATCCAAAGAAAATATGTACTTTATCCGAAAATTTCTCTCTATATATATTTCTTTCTTTTTTTCCTTTTTTTCCGTTTTTAGAAAAAAGATAAGATTTGTGTCTGCTTGGGTCTCTCAGCTCTTCGGAGGTCACTTTTTCAATTTTTTTTAAATTGTAAAAATATATCTACGATTGTTTCGTCGGTAGTTGTTGAGGAAAGGCAACAATATCGCCTATTTTTCCTAAACTCGTTGAGCTGAAACTTTCATTCACTGATGGCCGCGACAATATTGACAAATTTTTTGTCAGAGTTCGAATCAGCACCTTAAAGGTACAAATGAATTCTTTAATGCCCAAACCCGGTAGAGTCCGAAATTCACTTTTCTCTTCACATTGAAAAGGAATAATTTATTTCTATCTGATTTCCGGTGTGGTTTTTGAGTGTTTGAATTTTTTGTTCTTTCTTTCCTTCATTTTCTCTTTATAAAATGTCCACGTTCGGAGAGACGAAAGTATTTCATTGAAGTTGAACACGCGACAAACCCGACTGCTTAGAGGGGTTTGAGTGACCGTTAATAGAGGTTATTTTAACATTATGTCTATGGGCCGAAAACTTCCACGCCGAGCAAAAATGGCTTTGAAAGGAATAACCACTATATATAGCCACACTCTTGTGCAATACAGATACTTTAGTTTTATCTAATAACTAGGGGGCTCTGCCCCCTGCTCGCTTCGCTCGCTACATGAAAACACTGGGTGTCCTAGCACAGTTGTTATAAAATCTTTATATATATATAACACCCACACACGCTTGCCGTACAACCCCCAAGAGTCACGTTGTGATTCTTTTGGGATCACTACGTGATCCCAGCTCGCTTCGCTCGCTCGCCGTACAGTTATGACTGTCTGCTAGTAATAGAAAATTATAAATGCATTAATTACTAAAAGTAAATTTAAATTATCTGAAATAGCATAAACTCCTAAATTTTTTTCAGCAATTACTAATAAACTAAATCATCAAATTTCTAAAATTAAAATTTCCTGGTAGCATATATATAAATATATATATATATATATGTAAATGTTTGAAAGAAATTTGAATGCTAAAATGTATAATTATTAAATGTTTACTAATATAAATTATTTACATCAATCAGAAATCAGGCATTTAAAACTTATTGGTACACAAAATTGAATATTTCTTCAAGTTTCATTAGCCCCAACTGTATTCGAACAAACTTCTTAATTTCCACTCTTCTCAATGAATTGTTGCTGAAAAAAACCTTCGCCACTTGTATACACACTCACTGTAATAATTATTTAGCCAAGAAAGTAATAACTTTTCTCGCTGGGTAGTTATTTATCCGTTAAAACCTCAGAAAGTTTGAGTTACGAAAGATTATTTCACGAACTTGCAGCTTAAAAAGCACAGTTTAACTGACAAATAGCTTTAAACATGTTCAGATTCACTATTCAAAATTATAAACCATAATAAATATTTACTTTTAATTTTTTTAAATTAACAAAATAGCCTTTTTTCAAAAATTTTTAAAATTCATAAAATGTTTGCTTTTTACACCAAAATTTTACAAATGCTCTTTTTTCACTGAAATCTTAATCAGAAAAGCTTCACCACATCTATACACACTCACTACAATAATTATTTAGCCAAGAAAGTTACAACTTTTATCTCTGGGTAGTTATTTATGCGTTACAACATCAGAAAGTTTGAGTTACGAAAGATTATTCAGCCCATTTCACAAACTTTCAGCTTAAAAAGCACAGTTTAACTGACAAATAGCTTTAAACATGTTCAGATTCACTATTCAAAATTATAAACCATAATAAATATTTACTTTTACCTTTTTAAAATTAACAACCTTAGCATTCTATTATTGATTAGATACCCTTTTTCAAAATTTTCATCCTTCAAAATCGTAAACATGCACTTTTTAAATGAAATATTGCCTCTGCACATGTAAACACACTCCCTCCAATTATTATTAAGTGAAGGAAGGGATACTATTTTTCTCTGGATAGATGGAATTCGGAACATATGAGCTGTCGAGAGATGAATAAACCAATTTTTCAGAAACTTTTAGCTGAAAAGGACATTCAGTATTAAGCTCACATTAATCCAAACTGTACGACTCAAACTTATTTAATTCAAACGATCTAAACTAAAAAAAAAAAAAAAATTCGCTGTTTCCGACTTTAAACCAATTCAAGAATCTCGGCGTCAGGGTTCAGATTGGTAAACAAACCGATCGTTGCCAACGGGGAGAAAGAAATAAAGGTCCTTTTTTGTGCCGCGCATAAGCGTTTTATATAATATAGATTCCGCCGAAAAGTGATCTAAACAGTCGATAGAAAAAAAAACATAAAAATTTTCATCCGTCTTGATGATCTCTTAACCGACCGACTCAAAACAGTCGGGAAAATGTGACATCTGATTCATTTGTCACCTTGTCGGTTATTCTGTCAAATGTGGTGCGAACTACAGGCCGAATGTATGACAACTGAAAAGGATGTCGGTCATTCTGTTGACCTAACCGTTAATCAGTCCTCAAATTAGGACACAAAACGATTATCTCGACCGTTTATTATATAATAACTTAAAGATGGGATTAAAATTATTAGATTCCTTGATACCCTGCTCTCAACATCTCCCAAAATCGCAAAGATTTTTGCCGAAGGAAGTCTTAATTTGTCGTCGACGGGGGGCAATTGCCCCCTTCCCCCCGCTGGCACCGTCCCTGCTTGTCCGTAAAGTTTAAGAACGTTTTATTTCCCGTTCTCTGCAATTTAAGACACCAAATAAAAAATTAATCTTGTATAGTTACACTGTAAAAAAAATATCCGTCAAATCACGGAAAAAGTACCGGCAGCAGTGTTGCCGGCAATATTCCGTTCCGTAAAGCATTTCTCCGTTTTTCTACAGAAAATTCCGTTTTTGGTTTTTCCGTTTTTACTTTTACCGTTTTCGAATTCTCCGTTTTTTCACAGAAATTCCGTTTTTGCTTTTACCGTTTTCAAATTCTCCGTTTTTTTACAGAAATTCCGTTTTTGGTTTTTCCGTGTTTTCAAGGAAATTCTGTTTCTGATTTTTCTGTGTTTTAACAGAAATTCTTTTTTTTTAAGGTCCCCTTTAGTGTCGAAAGATGCGATTTTTGAGACAAATAGTTAAGAAAGTCCAGGGTTCTTATCAATTGCAAAGCAAATTTAAAATTTTTTACGAGAGTATTATGATCTATTGTTTACATAAATGATAATTTTTAGTAGAAAATACATATTAAAAAAATCTTTTTTAACGACTGTTTTAAATTTTAGAATGATTTGCACATCACAGGATTTTACAATACCTACTTATTCCCTTTTTTTGCAAAATTTTAAAATGCTACAAAAGTGAAATAACTAACTCTGAAGAAAATATGCATAACTTCTGTAATTTTTGTTCCTAAACCGGAAATACATTTTTCAATGCCGTTGTTTTATTTTTTTAAGTGCACATAAATTTTATGATTTAAACCGAAGTTATGATTTTATGACATTTTAAAGAAGGCAATATGGACACCAAATATTTAAAATTTCAAAGTTTTTCATTAGAAGGTTTCAAACAGTCATGTACACAATATTCGAAAAATTTAAATGAGTGCTGAAGAAGGTTTTTGTGTTTCATTTCGAGTTAATGAGTCCGGGACATGATCAACCCTTTCTCGCAAAATCCACACTTTTCCACTCTTTAAGGAGTATGTGACCCTCTTAATTTACTGTTCTTTTTTCCCCTGAGTATCTATGGAAGTGCCATTATTCTATTTCTTCCATTATTTTATTTTCCTTCCTACTTTCAGCAACACCCTATTGAACTCAATTTCTTTAATTTTCATTTTTACTGAATTTACTCAGCATATGCTTCAGTTTTTATCACCAATAAAATTCATATTCAATAGAATACAATGAAATGACGCAACTAAAAATCGAGAGTCGGAATAACTAGTAATAACATGAATAAATTGAGAAATACCAATTCAATTGATTTTATGCAATCTTCTTTCTCTTAAGACCATTAGAGGGGAAAAAAATGCTTTTGAATTTTAAGGAATGAAAGCAAGCGTATAACACTGGAAGGAGAGGGGAATAATTGTTTTTTTAAAAATAGTTCGTGAGTTTGAGATTAAATTATTAAAATGCTTCCATTTTAAATATACAAAATATTCAACATTTTCCTGGTTAATACTACGATGTGTCTCTAATGTTTATGCTGCTTATTCTTAATGAACTCCTAGAATCTATTTAAGGGTGAATTGACTTGTTAGAAAAAAAATTTAATCATATCAAATTAAATCTCTTTAAAAACTTACCTACTCAAAAATCACAATGGAAACATACAAAAGCTGATGAAATTGAACCCCATATCTTGTTTCTATTTATTTTGGAATGTGCAATTGCAATAAAACTCTCCATGTGCACACAATGTCAGTCACCTATAAATACTTCAATGTGCTTTCCTTATAAATCTTTTTTTTTCAGGTATTTAACTCTTCCCTAATTTTAACAAAATTTTCCTATTAAATTCAGGAAAAACTTTTTAAAATTTTTGCATTTTCACAAAAATTTTCTATATCTTTTCATTTTTGAATAATTCAACTTCATATCCTTTAACATAAATTCACATTTAGTATATGTAATAATATTTACATCACCACAATTTTAGGGTCCAAATAAACAGCTAAATTTTCTTTTAAATTTCATTCACAATTCTCATATCACTGAAAATTATACTTGTTTGAAAAAATTAAACTTTGTTTGGATTTCATACCCAAATAAAGCAACTGGTATTTAACTTCCCTATTTTTAACACAATTTTCATATTTAATTCAGGAAATACTTTTTAAAATTTTTAGATTTTCACAAAATTTTCTTCAAATATACATTTTTTTTTTATAATCCAACTTCGTATTGTTAACATACATAAATTCATATTCAATAAATGCAATATTAAGGTCACTACAATTCTAACACACAAATAACCCAATTTTCAGTTAATGTTAAAAAAAAAACATCTTAAAATGAAAATTCTTATTTTTTTAATATTATAAAAAGGCTTTAGATTTCCAAAGAATATCACAAATTTCTCAAGTAGAAATTATGGAGCTAGATCCTTATACAAGTTTTATTATTTTTTTAACAAATTAAGTTTTAAATTGATGAATGGAAGGCTATGTTTTCAATCTTTCTGAAGAGAATTCTTCTTGCTCAGTTATTCAAAGACGGTGTATGGTTGTTTTATATCTAATGACACAATAGGTATTATTCTTAATACGAAAGGAAAAAATTGTCTAAGTCTGGCTTCAAGTGGAAATATTGTTCCAAATATGTATCAACGCAAAAAACGCAGGTCATCAAATACTGCTAGGGGGAGATATTTAATGTTACAACAAAATTCTCCAAGTCAAAGGTATATTGAAAAATCATTACAATGCTCAGTGTCAACTGTAAACAAAATTATTAACACTGATTTAAATTATAAAAATAATATGCTCATCTTCTTTCTCCATGTTGTATCGCTGAACCCAGAATAGGCTGTAGAATTCTTTTTGAAAAGAAATTATCAGGAGAAAAATGAGAAAAAAAACATTTTAGCAATAGATGAAATGCAGGTCTACTTAAATGAATGCAAGAAAAAAAAAGATCAATTTGTTATCATCAAGAGGAGAAAAAATACATTAATACATTGTTCAAAGAATCTAAAGAAGTTTTTCTAAGTGATTTTTGATTGTGGTAGGTTTTTCATATAATGGAAAATTAAAAGCAAAGAGAGTGCTACAATTCCATTAATCAGTAGAACTGCATCAAGACAAAGCAAGCAGCCCTTTGTAGACATTAGAAAGCTGTCGAAGAGGAGATAAAATATCTCTTTCGATACTACAAAAATCATTATTGTCATGACAATTATGACGTAGAAAGATTGTCAAATATAAGGATTATCCAACTGAATATTTAAAACAACAAAAGGTTGTGAAAAAAGGTCATCAAAAATGTGCGAACAACCTGAAGACTCAGCGAACTCTCAGTTCTCTGCCTCACACTCGGCTAGTTTCATTGAGTCATAGCGGATAAAAAGCAACTGTGATGTGTGTGCCAAATTTACGACTAAAATAAACCAATGACTACTTCTATAGAACCATTATGACATACTTATAGAATAATTTTACAAACTACAAGTAAAATGTTACCATATAACAATTTATAATCAATACATTGAACAATGATGTATACGCTGCAAAATGTTTGATACAGTTCAAATTCTTTAAGAGGGTAAGTCTTTCATAACAAGTCTGATTCAATTATGGAAACACAATTAAAATTAAAAAGGATGTATAAAACCATCACAACATACTTATCGAAAAATACAGTTTTAATATTCTTTTATACAGTTCAAATTCTTTAAGAGGGAAATTCCTTCATAACAAGTTTGATAAAGATCAATTATGGAAGCACAATCAAAATTAAATAGTTGTAATAGTAAATTAATAGCAAAATTTAAAGCATTTTACTAATACATTGAAAATCAATTCATCAATAATTGTGTATCTTAATAATGAAATGAAATTGCCATTTATCATTTATATTTGACTTCAATTAAAATATATATAAAATACATTGAACTAAAGAAAATATAAAATATACATATAAATGATGGCTATATATATTTTTAGATTTTATTGCAATTTTTTTTTATTTTTTTTTTAAAAATTACTTTGTTTTTTGGAAATAATTTTTGATAGCATTGTTCTGGCATATGAATTTATTTTCAATTCCCAAAGTTCAGTTGAATGTTCACTGCAAGTCAAAAAAGAATTTTGAATTTCTCTCAAATTTGCTATTAATCTTTTCAAAATTCCCCTTTGATGACTTGTGTTTGAAAAAATATAGTTGAAAATTTCACCAGATTTACAAATACGATTTACAAAGAGTTGCGAAGGATATTGTAATCCTGCTTTTGAGTTAGCAAACTCTTTAAATGACAGAAGAATATAAGTGGCAGTTGCTGCGTTGCTGGCATATATTTGATTTGCAGAGTTCACAGTAGATTTTCTGAAGAGATACTTTTGAAATGTAGCCTGCCACATAAGTGGCACTGTTGAGCTCCAAATAATCCCAATTTTCCTGTGCTTCTGGGCAATCCATGATGGTTCATCAACAACAAGATCTAGGCCATCTTCATCTGTTTGCGGGATGATTTGGGTGGATTCAAGAATGATGTCATCATCTGGCTCATAGTTGGCATTTCGACACATAGCAAACATCAATTCAGCTAATAACATCCGTGTCCTGGTGCAGGAAGTCCACTGGAGTAGGATGGTCATTCGCCTCACCTAAAGAGAAAATATCAATTAAACACATGGAATTAGTAAACATTTTTAAGTTTCTATGTATTTTTTATAGTAATCAGCAAATTATTTTACACAATTTACTTATTTTTCATTTAAGACAGCCTTAAAAGATTTCTTAAATGTTAAAAATATTGTTAAATTTTAGAATGAATTGAACCTTCCAAATTTGTGTTTATAATCAAATAATTTGAAATTTGACATTGAATTTTTTAAAGAATACCTAAAGAAATGATGAAAAAGTTGTGTTAAATAAGTTCAATAAAATAAAAGCAATTTATTAATTTACTCAGCTTTCTTTTACCAAACTCAAATTTTATAATTAAATAAATTAATTTCAAACAATGGACAACATACCTGAGAAAAATAGTTTTCTAAGGCATATTGGTTGAAGCGGCTGAAGAGGACAAATTTCATTTTTTCAAACAATTCAGGTACCAGAAGAAGGAAAGCAGACAGTGTGACTTGCCATCCTGTTATGCTGTGTTTATGCGGATCTATAAAACATAATGCGAGCATTAAAGAAATTTATTGACACGAGAACGAACTTTGTATACATTAAGCCGAAGGTTGAAAAATGAGTAAAATTCGTTCATACCTTTCTTCGTCTTCTGGGAAGCGAAAATATTTCAACTCCTGCGATTTTGCACGAGTGGCGTTGCAAGAAATATATCTGTCATAATTCCTGCTGGATTTTGTTTTCTCAGACCTAGAAGCAAGATAGAAGAATCAAAGACGACAAAAAAAAAATTCCGTTGCAAGTTAACCAAAGTTAGAACCACGCCACGATCAAAACAAATGAAATCCCCTGCGCATTCTTTTGCGCAACAGGACCTGGCGAAATAGGTTGTTTGGCGAAAGCGTCAATTGGGGAAAAACGAAAATGAATAGCATATTAAAGTTATACTCGTTTAAAATACACACATTTAAAGCAGATATCGACTTTATGCCTTATATATGTGTATTTTATGGTAATAACTTGCTGATATCTTTTGGCCTTGATGTTTTTTAATACATTTTAACAGAAAGTAATATATTTCGGATTCAAAATTGTGCGCGTTGTCGCCAATTCTAAACCGGTTAGACCAGTTACGGCAGCCATAAAGAGGGGAAAAACACGTTTTTGCCTTTCCGATTTCGTGGTTTACGTATAGTCTCCGTTTGTTTACGGGAAAATAACGATTTCGAGACATTATGGAAATTTTCCGTTAAAATCAGTAAATTTTCACCTGAATTTTCAGGTGGATTTTTTACAGTGTAGTTATAAATGTTTGAATTCGTGAGAATATTATAGGAATTATATTCGCGAATTCATGATTCAATTGTTATTAACATTTCACTTTCCAACATAATTCTTTAAATTTTCATTGTTTTGTACACTCTAGTATCCTCATTTAACCCATTAATATCAAATCACATTTTTTCAATAATATTTTATATATTAGTATATGATGTACTCGGCGTTGCTCGGGACAAAAATATTTTCAAG
>BGPR01038141.1:0-14840 GCA_013235015.1 Araneus ventricosus | reverse complement strand
TCAGACTAATCAGCAAATATTTTTTTATCAGTAACTGACTTTTTTAAGGTTTTTTTAACTTGATAATGTTCATAGGATCATATTTATGCGTTGTACGTTCCTCCATGCTTCGTGCGACATGCATGTGTGTGTGATGCGAAAATCGTTGAAAACTCTCTATAGGGCAGATCGTTGGACCTAGATCTACCGCATTTGGCACATAGGTACTTCTCGGGTAGTAGCTGCTCGCTGAAAAAGGATTTGTTTTTAAAATTTGAATAAAAAAGGAATCGAAATTTTAACGTTTTTCCTCAATAAATTCGGAGCCTATTATTACAGAAAAAACAACAAAAAGAAAAAAAATCTACACCATTTAAAAGTTAGAAATTTCAGTGATACAATTTTATTTCCGTACAATCTTTTCTCTAATTTTCATAATTTTTAAAAAATATTTTAAATATATTTTAGAACGATACTCTCTTCATCGTTTTAGTTACTGCATTTGTACATACTCGAGTTGCGACGATAATAAATAAATTTTTGGGGTGCACATTTTATTGCTGTAATTAAGAGTAAAGTTTAGAAATTAATATAAAGACTGGTGAATCAAATCTAAAACACTACCTTGCTAGGATGTATCATTCTAGGTGTTTTAATCTTTCCTTTAAATTTTTTCCCGAAAGACATACTGTAAAAGTAATTTAAGACAAATGAAATGAACGAAACTTACTATCCACGGATACCGGAGAAGTGGATGCACAAAATCGGTGGACACAATTCGGTAAACAAAAGGAATTCTTTCAATACTTTCTCTTCCACAATCTAAACAGGGAAGAAATGAGCATAATTTTCTCAAATATCCAGCACAACGTAAAGTCTTGTTCCCACGACATGTGGCTTGGCGGAAAGTTTATATTGAGGAACTTAAAAATTCTTTATTGCTTTACCATGAATGCCGTGAAATGTCGGTAAATTCTTGGATATCAAAGGTGTTGAAGATTTATAGATGATGAGACTCAATACTTATTGATACTTTCAGTCTCACACCGTGGGAACTGGACGGAATTCGACCGATCATAATGCATCAGTTTGAACCTCGAGCAACTACAATTTTGACAAGCCACATGTCGTGCGATCAAAATTTATGATTATTAGGATCTTAAAAACTCTTTATTGCTAGGGGTGGCTCTACACCATGAATGCTGTAAAATGTCAGTAAATGCTTTGATAGTGTTTTCTTTAATAACTCCTCCTTCTTAGAGAAAATTAGTGTGGGTTTGCGATCACATGAAGGCTTTTTCTCATTTTTCTAAACTATGGGCATAGGGTAAGTTTTTATTTATGAAGGCTTATTTTAATATAGCCAGATGGCTGATAATTTTAATCAATCTTATTAACGTTTTGATGTGTGTGTTTTTCCTCTTTCTTTTGAAAAAATGATTTTGATGTACAGATCTCCTTTGTCCTTTGTTTGGGAAATTTCAGGCTAAGAGAAGCTATGTTTGGCGTAATGCTAGATTCTTACAGAAAAAGTTCCCAATCATTATTTTGAATCCATTTCTAAAAGTTCTTAGCCCTTGAAAAAGTGGAATAAAATGGATTCCTTGTTTGTTTTTGGTTTTATTCAATTACCTCTGAGTTTATTTTTATTTGATTTGGTTATCTTTGTATGATCTTGATTTCCTTGGATATAAAAGCTGTTGGAAACTGATAGATGAGACTCAGTACTACTTGATACTTTCAGTCCCACACCGTGGGAATTGGTCGGAATTCAACAGATCATAGTGCATCAGTTTGAACCTCGAACAACTACAAGTTTGACAAGCTACACGCCGTGCGAGCAAAATTTACGATGATTAGGAACTTAAAAACTCTTTACTGCTAGATGTGGCTCGACAACGTGAATGCTGTGAAATGTCAGTAAATGCTTGGATGTCAACGGTGTTGCAGACTGATAGATGATGAGACCCAGAACTGCTTGATACTTTCAGTCTCACACCGTGGGAACTGGTCGGAATTCGACCGATCATAGTCCACCAGTGTGAACCTAGAGCAACTGCAAGTTTGACAAGCCTTGCGAGCAAAAGTTAAGATGATTAGGATTTCATGGAATCGATGAAATTTAATTTAGTTATATTAAGCGAGACAAAGGCTATTTGAACGGAACTTGGATGAATCTCAGAATTTTGAACAGTGGTCACGAGCCGAAACCTGATCCGGCATCCCCTTTCGAAATTTCCACGCCGCACATGTGGGAAGTCGTTTGACCATTGACGGATTTAACTTGCACTGGGCTCTCACAAGACGTTTTTTTTTTCATCTATCTTTGTCTATATGGAGTTTCGAACCTAGGACTTCTGTGGTTCTGAAGTCGAAACTCTACTACAAGACCACAGAGACTCCGATAAAGTTTCAAGGTCAGCCGTAATAAAACGTATTCTAACAAATCATATTTATCTATACACACATAAAATATTAGTACACTAACCATCTTTGGCGACCATCTTTCTCACTGGGAATATTGGATGAATTTATATATTATGCATAGTATTACTAATTCCCTTAATGAAGTAGTTTTAAATCTATATAAAATGTCGAACACGGTCCAGTTGTTGAGGTTAGGGTTCAAGCTCTCGAGGATTCATTTTGAGACATTTATAGAAAATGATGTGCTTGTGAGAGGGGGTTGGCAGGCGACCACTGCTGTCGAATCTAGGGGGTCATGAGTTTTCATATGAATTAAAAATTGGCGAAATCGTGGTGATGCAGTGCGTGGGGTTGGAGGAATCTGACAAGGTTTATCCTCATAAAGAATGCACAGTGTAGTACTTTTTGATGAGATTTCTCTCGAAAATGGAGAGGGAGGCGGGTGATTATTATTGACATATCTAAGGTTAATGAGCTTCCGTGTGAAATAGAAGGATGGCGAAATCGGTGAGTGACTGGACCGACTAGTTCTTTGGTTTTGTAATTATTTTATATATGTTGAATACGTAAAAACGATCAGACATTAACACTAAACATACCATGAGCTCTTGTAGACTTTTGATTAGAAAATTCGCATGCAATGTTTTCTAACAAGATGTTCGACGACGGTTATATTTGTCATGTTACTGTGGTCTCTCTTGAACTGATTCCATAGCTTTACTTTTAACAGGTGAGGACATGGTCATTCATGTGTTTGTTATTCAATTCAAACGAGCCACTCCAACTTAATTTTTGAATAGACTGTTCATTTTTCGGGAGGAAAAGAGTGAAACAGCATGCAGTAAGATATTAGATGGCATGCGTAGATGTTATAGTGATATGACTGTGATACATTTGAAATGTCTCTATTCATAAATAGTTGTTTTGGGACTTTTAGGCAGCGAATCAACAGCTGAAATACGGACACGTTTGCCAAATGAAGCAAACTTTTTACCTGAAGTTGGAGAAATATTTCTTATATAATGAAATCAACGTGTGCTTGCATTATACATGCATCTTGATACTCGTCAAACATAACCAAACTAACACCATAGAACAGAGATTCCAAACTTGTGGTACGCGTACCCCTGAGGTACACGAAGAAATAGTTGGGGTACAGGAAATCAAAGTTGTTAATGGCGGAAACAAGAAAACATAAGGCATTAAAAAACTTATAGAACTTTATTTCCCCAAGTTAATACTTGCTCTTTAATAACTAAACCACTTGAAAAGTTGATCATTATAAAGTTCAATGCTTAGCCATCCTTATAAGTTAATGCGAAATTATTACAGTACTGATTTCAATTGTTCTGGCGCTGAACTAATGCTATTGTAAAAATGCAATAAAATGTAAAATAAACGATAAGTTCACCAAATATTATTAATTCGAGTCATTTGACTCTTGTGTTAATATAAATCCTTGACATTATTGATAAAAACTTCTTGCATAGATTGCTGGTTGGTGGTGGTGGGGAGGATATGACAGTATGGGGTGCGCGAAAATATAAAGATTAATCAAGGGGTACTTGAGGGAATAAAGGTTGGGAACCCCTGGCATAGAATAAAGAAATTTCTGATGGCATAAAACTCGTTTTCTTTGGTCGATATTTCCGAAGGTATCATTGGAAAACATCAGAACTGGGAAATCAAAAGGCACCCGCGACGAACCATTAAAGAAAAAGGTACTTTTCATTTTTTGAATGGTTTTGAAGGATACCGATCGAAATCTTTTGGTTAAATAACACGGCAGAATAGTTTCTGACCACGTGTTAAAACTGACATCATTATGTGAAAAACTGAAGACAAAAAGTGGGTACTTCTGATTATTTTATGATAATGACCCAAACAAAATTTGTCTATCTAAATTCTGTTGGAGCATTTGATATTTGTAATTTTCAAATAAGTAACCTCTGCTTTTTGAATGGCGTTAGTATTAGCAGTTAATAAAATTCATCTTAACTGCTAATTCATCTTAACTGCTAATTCATCTTAACTGCTGGCTTTCGAACTTAATAAAAGTTCGAAAGCCAGTATAATAATGCTTAATTGCTATGTTATAAGTGACAAGTAGATAGCTAATTTAAAATATGGCAGTGAGCTATCTGAAGTTAAGGAAGCGATGTTTGTAATTGAAAAGAAAATGTTACGCATTTGTATAATAATAATTATGATGCATTTGTATTTACATGGAAAAGGAGAAATTTTGAGAAATATTTATTCATTGACTTACCGCAACTATTCTGAAAACGAAGAAGAGAACGGAGCATTATCATACAAATACAGAAATTTAATAAAAAATAAGTTCTAATCGGTATTGTTTGGTAAAATCCATTATTCTTACAAAATACACCACCTCAAGATATAATTATATTATCATCGCTGGTTTATCTAGATGTAGCCTTTAACAGCAAAACTATTGTCACAAAAAGAATATAAGAAAAAGAAATAATGTATGATATTTTCAGCTATAAAATCTTTGCTAATTGCTAAATTTCAACTGTTTGAATATATGCTTCGATTATACATTACATTGAACTTCATGAAAACAAGATCGTCTTTTATAATATCAAAAAAAACATCAAGCAGAAATGGAGGGGGACAACAAATCTCCTCCACTTCGAGTAACTTCTCGCAAGACATCAAGTTTAATTACTAAAATTAAATAATACGCTGCTATGCAAAAGTTTAGACATTGACGTCATTCGGCTTTTTAAAATGTAGAATTGTGATAGTAGAATTACAAAAGCCCTTAAACATATTCAAAATCTCTTTTAAAATGCTATAATCAAAACACAGTTGTTTTATTTGCTTTAATACTAATTTTTTAGATAGAAACAGAAATTTGCTTGTTGCAAAAGTTTAGAAACGATTATGAGTTTCTGCGAATTTTTGTTAGCATATGCAAATTTTAAAGAGATGACGTCACAGACTCTACTTCTTATTGGAAGATTAAACTGTTTCTGAAAAATGTGTGTACATCTAATTCCTTGTGGGGTCTTCAGACTCGCACAACTCTAAAAAGTTGGAGGAGGGTTAGCCCTTCTTCCATACCTAACAAACCTAGATGTGATGCAGTTGCAGCCTTCCGTCTAACCACTGGACACGATAGCCTTGCCTCCTATCTGCACCGCTTAGGCATTTCTACCGAACCTTTTTGCCCACTATGCGATTCTGAAGAAGTTATGTAAAGGAACCACCTGCTCCGATGTGGGGCTCTTCAAGGACTTACGGAAGTGTCGGGATATTGGGAAGCGAGAGCGCTTTTGGGACAATGGCTTCGGTCTTCTGTTTTTGTTACACGCTCTTTTGTAAACTTTTTTTGCCTTGCCATTGGAAATATAAAAAAATGTCACCGACTTCGTGTACTTAATGTCTGCAAACGATAACACTTCATAGTCGAGATGCCGCGAGCGAAAGAAATTCAACTGGATGAGATCACGAAGATTTGACAGTTGAAAGCTTAAGGTAAGCTCGTTTCGGAAATTTCGGATATTATCAATCGATCAAAGTAATCTATTTATCGAGTGGATGTATATAGTAAAAAACAAAACGCAGATCTGGCAGGCAGTGTGTGAGGAATAAACGCGATGGTCGTCAGACCTAAAGATCAACAAATGACTGTTCGTGAAGCTCAAAGGTCATTGCTACTCTCGGTATCACATGACAGGATTCGTAGATGAATTTTGGAAACAGGAACAATGGTTCATTGCAAAATGAAAAAGAAACCAACTCTGAAGCCACATTCTAAGTCACAAATAATACTGTGGGCTCGAAATCGTACGTCATATGGACCGAAATAGCAGTCAGTGATATTTAGCGATGAAAAAGAACGGAATCTGGAATTATCCAGATGGTTGGACATCGTACTGGCATGATTTGCGCAAGGAACCTCGGTTCTTTTTTTAGTCGCAGACGAGGTAGTGGCTCGCTGATGGTTTGGGCAGTCTTTTGCTGCAACGGACAAGTGTCTCTGCGCTTTACCAGCGGTCGCAAACCATCACAAGATTATACTAAGACATTGGAGGATAACCTGCTGCCAATTGCTGAGCTTCTAGATGGCTCCCAGTGGGAATTTCAGCAGGACAATGCTTTGATTGACACTGCAAACAGCACACAAGTCTGGTTTAATTCTCAGAATATAAAAGTTCTCAACTGGACAACATGTAGTCCAGATCTTAACACAATAGAGAATCTTTGGGCATCATGTGTCGCAAAGTTTACAGCAATGGTAGACAATACTCTTCTGTAAATGAACTCAAGAGATCTATTGAGGATGTATGGTACGAAATCTAGCCCCAACCATGTAAGATTTAGTTTCTTCGATGAAAACTCGTATGTAGGAAATAATCAACCAGATCGGATGCTCAATCAGGTTTTAAATCTTGTTTATTTTAATTTCATTTAATTTTTGTCTAAACTTTTAAGAAAATGTTAAATTTGTTTTTAATTTGTAAATAACTCTAATATGTTCAAGTCCCTTTTATTGTTATAATATTGTATATGCATATATAGCACATTACACTGAGGCCGTGTTATTGATATTGATTAAATGTATTTTGAAATCTATGAATTTGTTCATTGTCTAAACTTTTGCGTCGCAGTGTACATTAAGACGCATTTGGGCACAAGGGAAGAAGGTGCGCTGAAGGCTGATTTTGCGCAGTAAAATAGGAATAAAAACTGAAAAAAGGAAGATTTTATGTGGTTGACTAAAAATTTATGAACATTTTAACATATAAATATTTCGTGCATTTAATTCTTAAAAATTAACTGAATTTTGACGTTTTTGCAATTCACTTGTTGACTTCATAATTAAGAACATATTTTTTACAACTTTGATTCTTTCATTACATAAATTTTGCTTACAAATTGCGTTCAATATATTTTCCTGGTATCTGTTTTACCGAGGTCATTTTGAAAAAGACACTACCGACTACAGAGTGCGATATGTCTCTATTGATCTTTCTGATGTGCAACGTTATATAGTCCATTAAATCACCTAAATTATCCACATTTACTGAGTACACAAGCCATTTTAAATTATCCCACAACCAAAAATCGAAAAGAGTAAGATAAAGTTAACAAAACTTTGCATATAACTCGCATTCATACGTAGGCAAATCAAAAAGTAAATGAAACTTGATTCAAAATTACCCAAGAGAAATTGACAAATGTAAATAAAGATTCTTTCTTGAACAACATAAGCATATGTCATTTTTTGATATATTCTCCAAATGAATCGAAACATTTATCACAATATAGAATAAGTTTTTCCATTGCAGCAAAATAGAAATCTCCTCCAGCGTTCTCCAAGCAATTCAATACAACCAGTTTAATCATCTTCATCGGTTCGAAAATGATGTCTGGAGAGGTCGTTCTTGATTTGTCCAAAAAAATGGAAATCGCACGGCTCTAAGTCAGGCCGGGCACGATTCAACCCCAGTGATTATGCGACGTAAAAGTTTGTTTCCTTCGGTAGCATATCGTTGTAGAATATTGAAACAAGACCAGCAACATCGTTCCTTTTTGTGGCCATCAAAAATTGAGGCGCCCATTTTGCACGCATATTTCCATATTGAATGTGTTAGTGAATACTGCAATGCACACTGTCATATGAAATGGCCAGCATACTCGAAATTTCCTTACTTTTTACGTGTCGATTTTCCCGAATAACTTGCTCGACAACGGCAACATTTTTCAGCACTGCTGGTGGTTGCAAATTGCCCTGGACGGCCATTTTTCAATCACCCCACCACTTCCATATTTCGAGCTTGTCATCAACCGCGGCAATATCACGATGAATGTCTGTGCAATTCAAGCGTTTAGCCCATGAAAAATTTACAGTTTTTCTTACTTCCAATTTGGAGATCGGATGCAGTTGCCGAGCCATTACGAACCTCTCTCCACACACGTTAGATGAAAAAAAACAACTACCTACCTTTCCTTCTGAAGCTCTTATATCTATTGTACAACCCCGAGAAATTCTACGATCTATTTACCATACGTCGCCAACTGCCGCCAAGTGTAACTTACTTTTTTATTCTTCAAAGACAAATTGTAGAGATTAAAAAACGTATTTGTTAAAAATATTTCTGCTTTAAAACGTCCATTAAATGTCAGTCAATCACGTAAAACGATAATTTATTTTAGTTATATCTATTTCACTGCCCAAAATTAACCCGCAACGTCACTTTTACTTCTGGAAAAGAAAGAGGAAACTTTTTTTATATATATAAATCGATTTTTCGTGGGGTTAACTTCCAGTCTATGGTGCCCACTTACTTCGTTCCTCTTAGGATCGCCAACTTTTGCCGCCAAGAATGGAGAGGATATTTGTTTTGGTGGCGCAATGATGATTTTAACGAGTGAGATGCGCGCATGCGCGGAAATTGATCTGTTCATCGGTGTTTTGCGAATTTCGCGATACTTCTATTCGTTTTGATTGGTTTGTTCCGTTGATCTGTTTCATGTGATTGGTTGATTCAATCGAATTTGTTCTGTCGGTTTGATTTTCGTCTGATTTTATCATTTCGTTACGTGCGCTTCGTTCAGCTGTTGTTGATTATGGTATTGGTTCCCTTTCGAAGTGTGTGGATCAGGGATTGAGAGCAAGCGGATACCAGTGTCCTAAGTGTAAACAGCAGTTGGGCAATTGAAATAGGTATGTGAAGTTTTAACTACACTTTTCTCGTTTTTGAACATTTTCAGTCATTTTTAGGTTCAGAATTGTGCATGTTATTCTGCGTTTCTGCTTCTCAATGAATAAGCGAAGCTACTATTTGTCCCGCTTTGCAGAAAGCGAAGCCGCAAATGTTTTTTTAAGTTAAAAAAATTGCCTGGTACGCGTTTGGAAAGCCGAAGGCATTGCGTGCTCAATCGCTCCTTTTCAAATGAAGCATGCGCAGTACAGTAATGAAAAGCGCACTGCGCATCCCAAACAGTGTTTGGCGCCAGCAAATGAAATTGAGCCAAGAAAAATTGGCGAGAAGCAAGTGGGCACCGTAGACTGAAAGTTTACCTTTCGTGGTCTAAATAATAAGCAATTATGTTTTTAAAAAAAAACTGGCCAAAATTAAAGGGCAAGTCAGGCATACAGAAAGTTGTCATTTTCGCAATATAACATGGGTTTGGAAATGCAAAGGGGATTCGCTACTATCGCTTTTATAGTATCTGTCATACCGCATACGACATGTGATGTTTGAATTCATTCTAGGGATGGCGGTTATTGCGAAAATAACCGGTTTAACCTGGCGGTTATAACAGCTCAAAATAACCGGTTTTTGAAATAGCCGGTTTTCGGTGTGTTTTTTTTATATAAAAAAGCAAACGCCGTTTGAAGACAAAATTTTTTATTAATATTGTTTTTCAGGAAATCAATCCATTCGCTAATATTTATCTGTTCATAAAGACTCTTTCAGTAATCCGCCAACCAACAGACGCCTCGAAGAAGCGGTTGTCGTTGATTGGCATAAGATGATGAAATTCAAAGCTTCATAACTCGGTAAATTTTAGTCTAATCGAACCTAAAAGCGAGCGTATCTTCCGATCCGGTTTTTACCGGTTATTGGATTTTAAAAAATAACTGATTATAACCGGGACACAAAAATAACCGAAAAAACAGGTTAACTGAAAAAAAACAGTTTTCAGTTCAAACCGGTAGGTTTTTCCCATCCCTAATTCATGCAACTGGGTTGCTGTGCTATTGTAAATTAGTATTCTACTTAATCTGTGTTCTACATTTCATTTGATGCATCATTTTCTTTTACTTAATTCTCTCACAAAGATCCCCCTGTAGCGAATCCCTGTGCATTTGGGACCTCGTGCTCTATTTCGAAAATGACTTGTTTCTGTGCACCTGAACTGCACTTTCATTTTGGCAACGGTTTTTTGAAAGCCCCTGTATATACGAAATGGTACTGCGTTTAACCCAATACATTGTATATAATCCAGTACAAAACATCTATTATTTAATTAGGCCGCCTAGTATTATTCTAATTGCAAATAAAACTTACCCCGTGCGCTGAGAGCTTGTTCTTGTCCATCTTCCCCTGTAAACATGAATAAGTTAATATTGATTTAACAAAAAATGTGTGTATGTCATGCCATGCATGCCAACTGCTACGGATTCTCCGTAGTTTCTACGGATTTAATCAAAAATTTCCGCAAACTACGGATAAGACTAATATTTCTACGGAAACGAGTTTTCCGCCTTGCGTGCAGTTGTTTTAGTTGTATTCCTCGTTGACATGACGATCCAGGTGTTTTTTTCAACATTTCATGTTTTTAAAAAATGTCATATAATTATTTCTTAATTCTTATAATAATAGTCATATACATATTTCTTCTATTATTTATTCAGATAAGATACTTTTCTTAAAAATAGAAAATTTTGATTACTAAAATATGATGAAATATACTATATATAACGTATGTAAGTACGTATGTTTGTTCCGTCATCACTTCCAAACGCCTGGACCAATTTTGATAAAACTTGGAACACATGTTCCTCATGAGCTGACTTAAAATACTGCAGGGGCAAATAAGTCCTAACCCATTTCATCAGGGAAGGGTGGGGCAATGTCCCCAAAATACATGTAACAAATAGACCGATTGACCGGCTAGTACTTGAAAGCGCCACTTTCGCATATTCACCTATATATATATATATAACTAAACGTATGCATGTATGTTTGTTCCAGCATCACTTCAAAACAGCAGGACCAATTTTGATGAAACTTGGTAGACATGTTCCTTATTAGCCGACTTGAAGCACTAGGAGAAAATATGCCCTCTCCGAATCGTTCAGAGTAGAGTGGGGTAAAGACTTTTAATAGGCCAATTGACATTAAATTTTATACGGCTGAGAAGATTTCGATGACACGCGGTACATATGTCCCCATAGGTTGACTAAAAGTACAGTATGAGTAAATAAACTCTAATCCAATTCCTCAGAGTAGGATAGGGAAGATTGTCAAAATACATGTGAGCTGTTGGATCAATTGGCTTGTTGTATATGGCTAGGGCAATTTTGATGAATTTTTATACTTATACTTCTAATTAGCCAACTAAGAATACCGTCAGGGAAATAAACGCTGTTCTCTGCAATTGGGGGAGGGGGAAAATACATTTAAATATATGCGACAAAATGGATGATTGACTTGAAATTTGATATGACTGAGACAATTTGATGAAACTTGATACGAATGCTCCTCATAGGCCAACTAAAAGCACTTTAAGGGTAAATAAACACTAACTCAATACTTGAGGTACTGCGGAGCAAAGACATAGCACGATTGACACGAAACTTCATACTGATTGAGTGATTTTGATTCGACTTGTGCATTGTTGGGGTCAAATAAACCCCGACCCAGCCCTTCAGGTTAGGTTGGGGGAATGTCTCCGAAATAGCCGTATAAAACGGACTGACCGGAATGAAACTTAACTCAAAGTGTTCAAAACATCGTATAATATGGAGGTTAAATGTTTTTTAAACAGCCCTCTTGGATGATACTACCTATAAGACATCTAGAAATGTTTATTCAGCAATTTTGGCGCAACTGTTTCATTAGTTTATTCAGACACTTTGATTGTTGAACCTTTAGTTGAAAAATTATTCACACATTGTTCAACATACAAAAAAATGCTATAATGCGAAACGGGCTCTTTCTAGCACTCTTCTGGTTTGAATGAATGTGAGTCATTGAAAGACATTCAACAAACGGACCAATTAGCACAGAGGTTTTATGCCCATGATTCCAAAAGTAATAAAATGCCCAAAAAATTGGTTAACAGTGCAACAAATATATGCAATAATGTAAAATATGAGATATACATAATGAAACAAAATTTTAGTGCTGTTAATTTATGAATCATGTCATAAAAAACTTTTGAGAAATATTCCCGTAGTAAAATAACAAAAAGAAATATTAAGTTATTTATAAAATATTGTTCTGTTTCCTGTAATCCAAAAGATTTTGACTTGAAAAAAACCGGGTACTTTGCTACTTTTAGAATAAAATATTGTCGTGTGCAAGAAAATAACAAAGTTCCAGCATTCAAATGGCTAGACTATCTAGTGATGTCAAATGAGCAAGATTCAATATTAGACTATTTAATTTACCTTTTTATTTCTATTATTATTTTGATGGTATTATTCTTAATTTTTCTAGATTTTTAATTTATTTATTTTTGCTAGGTGTTTCTCTTCCCTTGTTGTTTTTAATTTCTCTTCGAATAAATCTGTTTAAAACATAGAAGCCAGTTTATTAGTTATTTCGTCGTGAAAAAGTTGTCACTGACATACTTGCTTGACCAGTAATGATGCCTCGTAGCTTCTGCATTTGTCGAGACTCTGGAAAATAAAACGAAATTATTTCTTTCAAAAGTAAAATATCGATATTATCCCAAGAAATTTTTATCAACTTCTGTTTCAGAAAAATATGTTTTTGAGTCATATATTTTTAAAATACTTGTTGCTGGAAAAAAATTCTTTCTACAGAAAACAAAAACATTTTCTACAAAAAAAATAAAATGTGTTTCTAATTTGAAAGAAAATGCGTTTTGTACATGAATTACAATGTCTCGGAAGGATGATATAAAGTTTGAATAAATCTCTGTAATTTCCAAAATAATTCAAACTATGGAAAAATATTTATCAATATGACGGGATAAATTATTCAAACAAATTTATGTTGAAAAGATTTCAAGCTTTTTAGATTTTGCAGCACTAACTTAATGAACTCAGAAACAACATAGCAATCGAGAGCTAAAAAGTAAGTATCCGTACATTAACTTTAACTTTGTTTTGTTGTGATAATTGACTTTGAATATGAATTCTCATACAAACGATTTATTTAGTACATGATTAAATAAAAATTGAGCATCTTGCGAACTTATGAATAAATTTCTTTAACAAAAAGATTATACCCCTTAGAATTTGAATAAAAGTTGATGCAAGCAATGGTTTGAGTGTGTGTGATCCAAATACGGAAAGGTTATAAATCCGTAATATAATAGATATATAAATAATCTTTAATATCTATGGAAATATACGTTTTAATAAATGAACATGAACTATTTATCAGATTATCAATATACCTTCAAAAACCTTTCTTAGGCACTATAGTATTTGTGAGCAAAGTTTGAAGAAAATGTATTCAATAGTTTGGATTTCTTGCATACAAACTGTTTATGAATTTTTGCTTATATTATAGATAAATAATTTAGTAAGAAGTAAATTATTATTCATTTCTTTTTTGGAGTTCTAGAATAAAGTAATCAAATTGCCATAAAATATGAAAAATTTATGAATAATAATGAATTGCCATGATAAATGAATAATTTATGTCTATAAAAAATCACATTCTGTATATATAAATCAATGTTAACGAACAATTTAGTGAGAAAGCATCGACTTTGAACGGATTATGTTCATTAATCTAACGCCTTCTCTATTTTTAAGCATGGAAAATGCATTTCTTTAACGAAAACATTACTGTGGTTTTTTTACGTATATATAAAAAAATCTTACCACTTTCTTTTCTACTGCTTGGTGTGCCAAACAACATATTGTCAAATAATAAAATAAAGCAACAACACAAGAAACTGTTATAAGCTGCATTGCTGTTAAAAATTGTTCATCGCCTTTGCTTTGAAACGAAACGAATAAATTGAAAATATCTCCGAATAGAAAAAACTTGAGCAGGAAACTGTGACGAGGTTTAAAATGTCACTTTCTAATATACCTCGAGTTTCTGATTGGCGTAATATTCGCTGAAACTTACCGCCAAAATTATTGACTGCGTGTTAGAATCGTCTGCGTAATAACAATTTTATTTTCATGCGGAATATTCTATTATATGAAGAAATAGTTAATAAATGAGAAGTTTAATTTTAATAAATGTCTGTACCGCAAAACAGTATACAAATAAAAAAAACATTATATGAATTGTACAAAGATAATTACAGTACATTACAATGCATTACAGAATTTTTGTCACAACAAAACCCATTGCACTGCAGAATACAAACTTACGTTACATGACTACCACAAGTCAATGTGGTCCTTGTAGCTGGAGCCACATCTACACGATAGTCAAGTTCAATCCACGTATTTGCTAACGGAAACTGTGGAATAGTGTTAATTGCTTGCGTGATCCGTACATTTAATTCTTCTATGTTCGGCGCCTGCGAGAAGTAAACCTTGTCCTTGACATAGATCCAGATAAAGAAGTCCTGGGTAGTCAAATCTGGAGAACGAGTTGGCCATTGTATTCGTTTAGTTCTTTGGCACAAGAGCCATTCGTTGGTTATACTGCGCCAGACGAAGTGTCAAAATCATGTCAATGAAAAATAAAATATTTAAATTATGTCTGAAACAATCGGTGTCTAAAAGT
>BGPR01038140.1:0-14840 GCA_013235015.1 Araneus ventricosus | reverse complement strand
CTAGAAAATTTGTTAAGAAAGATTTTCTTTTAAATTAATATTTTAAGTCTTAATTCCTTAGTTGTGATACTCGAACTCTATTCGAGCACACAATTACGGCATTCTTAAACTTATAAACTAAACTTATATCATGACTACAATTTATCATTAGACACAAAAATAATCAGTAATTCATCAGCATCTCAAGTGCTTTACGTAATTTTATTTGATTCAGTATGACAATGCATTCCCCAAACAGTAGTGGGGTTGTCTAATTAGATAATACGGAAAATTACACCGTTAAGGGGTTAAAGATTTGTTTTGTATCAAACACACACTCAGTTATCCATTTTCTTACTGTACAGATTAATAATATATTCATCATGAAAACAAATAGTATAACTGTATGTGGTCTAACCACCAGACCGGAAGGGGCTACACACGATGAGGTAAAATAATTTACTTGAGTTTTAACATCACCATAGCTCTAGTGCCGCCATCTATCTGTATAAAAATCAAATATTGTCAGAACACGTGTTTTAAAGTTTAGAACGCCGAGACGACAAAACAAAATTAATTTCTTTAGAATATACCAAGCCTATACCCGATGCGCAAAATCTCAAGCAGAAGGAAAACAATCTCTAAAAATTAGACAAAATTCGTTCTCAAAACACATTTTATTACAAAGAATATCGTTATTTAAAAGCAAATTTTTTTCTAAATTATCAATAACGTTAAAAATACAGTAGGAGTATTTCAGGACAGTTTCAACGAGGCCCGCATTGTCGCTTTTACTACAGCTATGGAATAGCAATAATTTGTCTCGATCTATCCGTTCTATTTAGCATTCCAACACAGATATGTGAGCGCGCGCATCAGGCTTCAAAGGTCCGACCGCCTGGTCTCTGAGATAAAAAATGAGGAGAAAATCTAGAAATACCGGTGGTCAGCAAGTAAATGACCTTCCATGCAGTACTGTGGGCCTGGTAGTTTTTCGTTGAGGGGTTAATTTTCTGTAATAAATTCTTGCTGCCTCCGGGCCTCGCAGGCTCGATACGCGTTTTCCGCTTCACAAATTGTATCGGGTAAAGATCAAATGTGAAATAATTTTACCGTTGCGAAAGCTACTATGGCATCGCTTAAAGAATCAATGAAACTTTCACAAATTGTTCCATGGAAAAGGACCGTTTAGATATATGGTGTCCAGTACAAGTAGAATCTTCTGATGAATCCAAATATTTGTTGATCACCAAAGACGATTATTCTACGTGTATTACCGCTCATTTTCTTAAATATATTGATACTGCTTAAGGTTTGCAATATATTCAACCCAAAAGAAACGGGAAACGAGCAAAAAGAAAAAAAATTGAAGGACATGACCTCAAATTAGAGTTTACATATTATCATTCGGAGATCATTAATGAGAACAGGGATAAAATTGAACCTGCAAGGGTTTTTTTTCAATAAAATGAAAGGTATGACTGAAAGGTTCTTTTGGAAAATGATTGAAAGTGTTAGGATTATACTAAATGAAGCGAATCTGCCTCAATTACTAAGGGTTGAGTTTGTAAACACTGTTAATTATTTGAAAAACTAATTTTCCCTTAAGATTTTTAACGGGAATGATACTTTAATTTATTATAACAGTTCAAAAAAAGTAACGATAATGACAATAAATAATGTAATGCGACACTAATAACGAAAGATTAATCAATTTCTATAAAAATCATTTTTATAACCAAGTCATATTATTCGGGAATTATTCTATCAAAGTTCGGGAAAACAAAAATAATGCACATTTTGTCAAATTATACCACATGATAAGCATTCTGAAATGCTACAGCAATAGTACAAAAATAAAACAAAATTTTATTATTTCATATACTAAAGCAAAAATACTATTTTAAAATATTGCAAATTAGTAAATCAGTTAAATTAGATTTCATAAAAAGTTTGAAGAACATTTTCAAATAATCCTGAACAATTGATATTTTGCAGCCCTCATTGATTTATTCTAAACGTATTTGTCATAATTCCACAATATAATAAATAAAAAAATAATGAAGTATCCTGTATGTACACTATGTAAAAGAATTTTCATTTATCCGTATCAAAGATCCAACATGGCGTAATTTAGGTTGGATTTCGTTGGAAATGGGAGGATTCAAAGTAGTTAATTCTGATTTCCACTAATGATCGCGCTGCTATCGTTTATCACACGCGTGCATAAATCTCCATAGTTACATCAACTCGTCAAAAATACCTACCTTGAATTGTCTTTTAAGACGGCTGTTCAATACTTTGCATTTCTTTCACTTCCATTGCTATTCTTATTCTTCTGCTGTATCGAACAAAGTAATAATCCAATCTTAGAACTTTTAGCTTCTCCATATTATGACATTTGTGTTTTAATATAACAATCGTAAAAAACGGCAATAGCATTAATTTTTATTTACCAGCCAAGAAATAAAATTCCAGGCTTTATATTATAAAAAAAAAGATTTTGTTTCTAAAAAGGTTTGTTTTATGGAAATTTTAAAATTTTATATAGACACATTTTCAATATTAAAAGTGGTAATACTTCTTTTACAAATTTTCAAATCTTCACTTTTAACTATGCAAATGTGATATATCATTGTGACATGTACCTTATTTATTCCTGTTTATAAGGCTTCTTCTTCTTGATTACGGGACATCTCGCTCCTGGTCCCGGTGTTTATAAGGCTATCTAAATATTGGATTTGTTTCCAAATATAAATACTGAGTGTGCAAACAATCTGCAGACATTTCAAGAAACCATAAAATATATGTGGATTTTAAAGTGGTGCACTCATGTACATTGGTCGATTGTTTTCTTCGTATAGGAAAAAAATTTAGTACGAAAACTTCTCTTTCAAGCGGCACCAAGAAGAAATGCAAAATACACTGTTATTTATAAATCTACAGTACACAACAATTCTATTTACGATTGCTTTGGTTGCATTCCAAGCAGTTGATCTAATTTTCAGCTTGAGTACGGTTTCTGGACGGTAGAAAAAGATTTCGCCATCATCTTCTACATTCAAGTATATCACCTCATCATGTTGCTATGACCGCTGATTAAGATTCTACGGTAAAGTGGTCAACGAAAATAATGGGACACCTTGTAACTCTGGTATATATTATTGCATCTTCGCAAAACTAATGTCGATGCTAATGACTCAAAGGGACATGTTTATTCAGATTGAGACCTAGTTAATTAACATATTGAATTAACTGCTATCTCGAAATTTCTCCATTACGTCTAGCGAAGTTTATCGCTGAATGTATTCCTGGCCATGAAATTAGACCCCCAAAAATTTTTTACACAGTTGTGATGATAATTTCGAGAATTGTAGGCTTTTCAAAAATGGCTTTTCTGTTGTTAAATGAGTTATGTAAACTTTTGATAATATCTTGGAAAATATTATAGGTTTCTCCAAAAGATTTCACTCATTAAATGAATATAATCTTTCTGCATAAAAAATGAAATTAAATAAATTCATAAATAAAGAAAGAATAATATTTTATACAAAATTCTGAACATGAATGTGAAAAAGTGAATTGTAACATAGTAAAATTTATACGTAAGAGCAAAGCTGAGATACTAAAACGACAGAATCCAAAAACCTGTGAGCATATTTGTAATAGTTTTCGAGATATTATCAAAACTTTATATAACTGATTCAACATTAGATGAGCCATTTTTTTCAAAATCCTGTGAGTCTCAAAATTATCACCACAACTGTATAAAAAGTTTTAAGTTGCTAAGTTCGTGACCAGGAATCCATTCAGTGAAAGAAAATCGGTAGGCGCATTGGACACATTTCGAGATCGCAGTTAATTAACTATGTTAATTAAGTCTGTTAATCAGGTTCTTGATCGGAAAAAAAGTGTCCCTTTTAGTCATTAACATCGATAATAGTTTTGTGAAGATGCAATAGTATATACCAGAGTTACAGAATATTTGTTGATCACTGTACTATGGGCTTCATAAAGGCAATTAAAAGCTATCAGAAGCATGTTTGTACTTGTCAAAGCAGCATCGATGAAGACTACTTGATAAAGCAGAAAAGTTACTAGATTGCGCAGCACGTGCCAGAATATTTAGAATTTGGAGGACCGGATTTAGATTTTGTAGGCATCGACATTAGTTTTTTAAAGATGCAATAATATATACAAGAGTTACGGGGTGTCCAATTTTTTTTGTTGACCACTGTAAAGTAGAATATTAAGCACCGGTAATAACAACACGATGATGTGAAAGTACTTGAATGTTGAAGATGATGGCGAAATTTCTTCTTCTGTCCAGAAGCCGTACTCTTGCTGAAAATGAGATCAACTGCTTGGAAGAACACAAAGCATCAATCGCAAAATCTACCGAAAATTTAGTTTCAGTTCTCTGACTGAATGGTTAGCATGTATTAAATCCGTAAAACATTTTTGGTTCAGTTGTGCTTGAATCAAAACAACTTTTTTGTCGAAAGGACTTAATATGAGAGAATTAAATCAGGCAGAGGCTGGTTTTATCCTTGTAATTTTAAATTCACACGTTATTCATATGTTTAGTTTAATTTGTATTAAATGATAAATTCCGTAACCACTCATTGTTCTGTAATTCAACCAAAGATAAATTCTTTTTATTCAAGAAAATTTCGACTATTGCTCGGTGCTTCAAAAATCGCATTGTAATTTTCCCGTAACTAAGCCAGTAAAAATGTGGGAAAATATGGCGAGTCATTTTCTCCATTCTCTTTAATAAATTGGCGGAATTGACGATGATTGAGCGCATGTAATCTGATATAATTAACATCTGGCATGAATGATTTTAAAAAATTCCGACATACCCAAACATTTTCCGCTTAAAGGCTGTTGATGAATGATGCAATGCAAGACTAAGGGTTTGAATCACCTTCATATTCTACGGCTTTTGATACGAGACAAAAAACACCTTTAAGTTTTTCGCATATATTTTTGCCACCATCAGTAGTGATACACTTTAATTTTTCCATTGAAAACTCTTTTTTTATGAGCAATATTTTCATCAACTTTAAAAATAACTTTTTCAGTGGTCGTACCGTGAATGCTATGAACGTCAAGAAGATATTCATAATTTTTATCAGTCCCTCTCATAAAAAGTAACACCTAAGCAATTTCTGAATCATCTGTTGATTCATCCAAAACCGAAGAGAACTACTCTAAGGATTCTTTTTATTATACAATTGAGTTAATATATTTATACAATATTGTTACAAAGCTATAAAGTCATTTCCCTGAGATGCTAGACTTGGCGACAAACTTGGCGACTTGGCGATAAATTTGGCGACCTTGGCGATAAATTTGGCGACTTGGCGACAAAGTTGGCGACTTTGGCGACAAAGGGAATTTTCTAGAAGGACCTCAAACTTTCCACTATTTCTACTGGTTTCATGAACTTTCTAGAGATAACGTCACTTCCTACATAATGAAGTCACTTCCTGTTGAAAAGTATAAAGGCAAGCTCTCAAGCCAAGAAGAGTCAGTTGGATTTTGATCAGCAAGCAAGCTGGTGAGCTAATGAGAGACCTTTGAGCGCTGTATTGAGATTTAATGATTGTCTCTGTTGTGAATTCTTACTAGTGCTGTGTAATACTTGTGCTACATTTCTTTTCCTAGAATGTTTGTAAAATAAAGAGCTTTATTTTTTTAAATCCTGCTTATTGGATTGCATTCAGGTACACCCCTAAGACAATTTTGTCACATTTGGTGTCAGAAGTGGGGTCTTTTTAATTTTCCTGTGAATGCCAGAGACCGGACCTTTAACCAGATCGATGGACAAACAATTTGAAAAGCTGTTTGCCATGATGGCAGAGATGAAGGCTGGACAGGATGAGATGAGGGTTGCACAAGCCGGATTAGAACAGAAAATGGAAGCTGGACAAGCCGGATTGGTGCAGAAAATGGAAGCTGGGCAGGAAGAGATGTGATCCGGACAAGAGAGAATGGAGAAAGGACAAGAAGAAATGAAATGATTGATTGACGAAGTACAGGGTGAGGTCCAGAGAAAGATTGATGAAGTAGAGGAAAAGGTTCAAATGAAGGTCGAGGACGTGAAGAGCGAAGTTAAAGGGAAGATTGAGGAGGTGGAGCACAAAGTTCAAGGGAAGATCGGCGAGATTTAGAGGAGGCACAGTGAACTCGAGGATAGACCAGTCAGTTTCTCGGCAAGTCCAGAATTCATGCATCTCAGACCAACTATAAAATCCTTGACATTTGACGGGCAAACATCATGGACAGTCTTTAAGACTCAGTTCGCCGTCGTCAGCTCTACAAATGGATGGACGGACTTTGTGAAAGCCAGTCAACTTGTGGCATCGCTCCGAGGATCAGCGGCGGAGGTTCTTCAAGGAATTCCAGCAGATAAGTTGACAGATCTAACGACCATAGAGAAGGCTTTGGAATCCAGATTTGGAGACAGCCATCTGACTCAATTTTATAGAACTGAACTGAAAAGAAGAAGACAGAAACCAGGAGAAAGCCGTCAAGAATTGGCTGCCGATGTGGAACGACTGATGAGACTAGCCTACGCCGAGTGTCCTCTGGATGTTCGGGAAAGTTTAGCAGCTCAGTACATCGTCGACGCCATCAGAGACGAAGACACGCAACATTCAACCAGATTGACGGATGCAAAAGTTCTGAAATCATCCCTAGCTTATAGTATGAAATATGAGGCTGCGAGAATTGTTTCCAAGACATCCAGACACGTCAGATCAATGGGGACGGAAGATCATACGAGTAGAGAAAGAGATGATAAATTTGAATTCTTCTTCAACAGGCTGTAAAAATTATTAAACAGTAGTGTTTCTGGAAGGAAGAACACTCCTTGGCGAAACCCGAACGTCACTTGCTGGAAGTGCAGGAAGAAGGGGCACGTGCAGAGGGAGTGTCAGGCGATTACTTCGAACCAGGAAAACACTTCTCTGATAGAGCCCCTGAAGAAGGACCGAGAGTCTCCTCGCTTAGCGGAAAGAAAAATGGACTCTACTTGGAAGGATATATTTGTGGTATCCAGTGTTTGATGTTGGTGGATACAGGTGCAAACGTCACTCTTTTAAGAACTGACTTGGCACAAAAATTGAAGGAACAGCTTATTTACACGGCTCCTAACATTTCTTTGAAGGCCGCCACTGGTGAAAAAACGGAAATACGAGGAAAACTGGATGCATCCATTGAATGTGGCTCGAGAAAATTTCATCACAGAATTTGCGTAGCTGACATCACCGATCCCTGTATTCTCAGCCTGTATTTCCTTCAAAAATTCAACTTTACAGTAGATCTAGAGAAGAACGAGGTACGGATAAGAGGAGAGGAAATTTCTCTGTTTTCAGCCAGTGTACAGCATTCAAAGTCTTGCTCCGTATTGGCCAAAAAGAGAACTGTAATACCAGCAAGATCAGAATGTCTTATCCAGGGAATTCCCGAAGTTCCTGGACAGTTCAGATATGCTGTAACAGACTTTCATAGCCAAGTCCCCCAGAAGGGTGTTCTTGTGGCAGCCACACTGGTTGATTTGGAAAGGGAAGCCATCCCTGTTAGAGTTCTGAATTTGAATAATACACCCAAGATTCTGGACAAAGGAGCTGTTATTGCGACTTGCAAACCAGTGGTGGATATCGTCGCTCGTTCTCCAGAATTTTCTGAAACACAACATCTTTCGTCAATTTTGGAAAGTCTTGAAATGCTGAATGAAAAACAGCGAAGAGAAGTAAGGAATTTACTTAAAGAATTTCAGAACTTGTTTTCAACCTGTGACGCTGATGTCGGCCACTGCAATATGACATTACTAACTACCCGAAGATGATATCCCAATTCGACTGGTCACTATTTCGGCGAAGAGGTTCGCGTAGCTAAATGAAGAATTTTAAGGAATAAGAAAAAAATACGGCTATGAATCCCTTCTTACACGGTAGAAAGACTCATATTAAATGGGGAAAAGAAATAATTTCAATTAGTTAGGTGATTTAAATTCTTTTTCATGAAACTCTTGCTACGAAATAGTTTTGCCGATCTGGTAGAATAAAATTAAAATTCTTCAGGAATCAATAAGGGACAAAAACTAAGATTTTATACGTTTTCCTTCGAACATGTTATTGTAACGAATTTCGTGCGAAATTCGACTCTTTTTCAGGGATTTCTTGCAACTGTCGCCAGTGTCTCTTCTTAGCTGATTTTCCTCTTCTTTTTACGTTTTCCTAATATAGTTTTGCCATTTTCGTTGATCATTGAATTTCTGAAGCTGAAAAAGTAAGAAATATGAAAAGAAAAATACAGGATTTTAAAATAATTTCAGGGGGCACCTGCAGCTCTAATGGACGAGCCGCCACTGCTACCAACTTTATTTTTATGAAATATTAAAAGATAAAGTTTCAGCGTAATGTGGCATATTTTATTTTGCACAACTGCTATTCTTATATCGGACGTTAAAATAATGATCGAATCTTAAAAATTTTGTTCCCATTTGTAACTCTGAGGTTTTCATAATTCGCCCATATATTAACTGCCATACAACTACTATTCGAATTACAATATATGTTATATACACACAATTGATAAATTTAACAGAACTACTTTCTAAGTTTATACCAGCCTGATATAAAATCCAAGCTATATACCAAAGCTGCATAAGGAATATGGAATCTTGGTAGTTAAAAATCTTAAACACAAATAAAATGTCAGTAATTAAAATAGTGGTAGAAATATTATAAATTAATGTCTCAATATTTGATCGCAATCTCATTTTTGATCTGAAGTGTCCCAACTTCATTCGAAATTATTTGCACTTAAGATTAACTGGAAATTTTGTACTGGTGGCTGACCTGTTTATTTGACTAGCAAATATCAAGACTTTAAGAAAGCGATAGTGAGTATTTATGTTCAGTTGGAAATCATCTAACTTAAACTGACTCCTTTAATGACGCAAGAACCACTTGAATCTCCGTGATTTCTGAAATAATATGTTTTGTATGTAGTCGTGTGTAACAACAACGCATGTTATATTTTGGAACGACATAGCGTAACTACAAATGGTATTCACTGGGCAACAATTTTCATAAATTTTCATTTCGGTATGTATTTAGAGACGAATGCACTATCTTTTTGAAAACAAAAATTCAACAAACTTTATTGCAAATGTTAGCAAAATTGATAGTAAAATATTTTACAAGTCTTTAAAAGTTGCAAAAAAGGATTAAAATGCAACAATATCTTAAAAAAATAGAATGCCGACAGAATTATCTTAGGAGAACATCTTTACTTTGGAGGAACTAAAACAAATGAACCCCGAAATAAAGGACATTATCGGTTTTAGAGTATGGGTGTATTTCAATCTTGATTTTTTTTTGTAGTTCTGTTGTTTCTTGTTGAAAAGCAGTCTCTGATAAGCCCTGTAAACGTTATGGAAATTGTATTATTTACGAAAATATAAAGTATAAGTTTTGCGTTTAAGAATCAAAATCTTCTATTAAAAATATCACAAATATGGGTCTCTTCTTTTACTCTAAGAATTTAAAAAAGATTGCTTGAAATGTGAAGCCAACACTGAGGAATGATTTCAGAGGAAAGTGATATTTCAAAATTCAAAAAATATAAAGTATCGTTGGTAATAAAATAGTACACGAATGCAGATATTTTAACCTTTTAACCCTGACTCCTAATCTACTACCTTGTATACGGAGATCTTTGCTGATATATGGATTCATGAAGTGGATCGTCCGCCTTCTCCCTTTTCTCCTCACAGTTGGTGTCGTGAAAGTAGCACTGGAGCGTGTTCCAGGGTAGAGACGGGGTCGCTAGTTGAACATTGGCGTCCGGATAGAGAACATAATGGGATTTTTTCAGCGACAATTCTGATAGTAGGGCTTATAATATTTTGTTTTAATGTAATTCTGCTCAAAGCGTATTCACAGAAATGAAATTTGTCGCGGCTATTTATATGTTCCTTTTACTAGCTATTTGATAAACTTTTATATACTTCGAAATTCTTTTCACAAAAAATGTATCCCTTTAAGAGGGATAAATTAACTATTTGCATCCTAAACAGTAACTTGCAGAAGGCAATTTAAGAATAAAAGGGAATCTTGGAGCAATCCCCTTCAGGAATGCTCAGGTTGTGGTCTGTTCAATCCACACTGAAAAAGAGAAAAAGGCTTTTACAACAAGGCTCCCAATTCTATAAGCAAAATCTCTCACATGTTCCAGTTGTTCACCACTCCTTACTAGATAAATGATTCTGAAATAGACTGTAAAAGCCAGATGTAGCGTTTTCTTTCCTAGTCATTTTAACGCTAATTATAGTGACATTGGTGATTGATTTGATGGTGATTTTGTAATGACAATGAACGGTTAAGACTTTTTCACATAGAGAGACATATGTTTTCTGTATGAAAAACACACACTTCATTCTTAGACAGGGAGAAATATAAACAATTTAAGGAATTTATTTTTTGAGGAAAGCGCAAATGTTTGTAAGAAATAAAATAGAATTGCGAACGTCTATATTTCCTTTGTACGAAAAAAAGATAAACTAGAAAATTGAGAGGACTGTAAGGATTATATATAAGTATTATGACAGATGGATTTAGTAAATGGATTTAACCAACAAAACTGATACACCATTCATTATATCTCGATAGTTGATTCGAGATTAAAGTCTTTGCGATTAATTGAATTTCAACTAGTATTTTAATACCTAATTTATAAGAAAAGAATTTTATTAAATGAAAAGAATATAAAATTAAGTAACAATATAAGCAGCAAACTCAAGTAAGTAAATCTATGTTAGATTCGGTGGGTTTTACCATATTTATAAAATTGTTTGAGGTAAAATATTTAGTCGAAGCTATTTTTATTTTTTTTTCTAAATGTTTATTTGGGCGGTAAAAATTCAGTCAAGTTTTGATTTTTCATGTTTAATTTTGAGATTGGCTAAAATTTAAATGAATTGACTAAACAATACTTCCACAATTTCCAATTTCCAAATCCTAAATCAGTTTGGAAAGCTTTTATTGAGTGAATGTGCTTTTATGTATTGTCCCAATACAGAAAAAAAAACATCAATCTTACCTTTTTTCTCCAAAAATGAAGGTTAAATCACTGATATATGATTTTATAATATGACTCCTATATCAGCTTAGAAATAAAATGTAGTCGTCTTATATTTAACATGTTACTGACCAAACCATTTTCAGCATTGTTTTAAGAAGTAACAAATTTAATAACACATTTTAAATGTGCACTTTTCTTTAGTTGTATATAAAGGAAAAAACATTCTATTTTAATTATTCCTTACTGATTAATCTTTTTTAATTCATTATTATAAATATTATGTAATCTTGAAATAATTTTTAACACAAATTTGCAATTATGAAACACCTCTTGCAAGGAATTGAAATTTAGTTCAGTTAATCGATTAATTCATAATTAAGTTATAAAAATATAAAAAAACTGTTGTATTGTCATCGAGAAGAAAAATTACAAGACATTTTAAAAATGAAGTACATCACTAATAAAATTTAGCACAGCTTGCGAGTGTTTTGTTTGTTTATATTTAAAATCTTGAATCCTTCAATCAAGCCCAGTGAATCAAAAAATTACATATTCATGAGTAAATCATTTTAATTATATTTTCTGGAGTAAAAGTTAACCCGTGTTAAAGGAATCATTGTTAATCTCTTAACGTACAAAATGATATTTGTCTTCATTACAAGAAATTCGAAAAAAAAATTTACTCTAATAAATGAATTTCTAAGAAATTTAAATTTTTAAACTGTATTCATAGCTTTAATATTTTTTCATTCAAATAAACTAATTTTCGCCTAATTTAGTAAAAAATATAATAGGTTAAAATTATTTCAGAATCTTATTTTGAAAGTTCAGCGTGTAATTCTTTCTGAAAACATTTGAAGCTTCCCGCAGGCGAAATCAATTCATCACTGTCAGCATTGAATAGCAGACGTTTCCCCTCCCCGAGTAAACCCTTGTGGGAACTTCGCTTTACTACCCAAACCCCTAGTTTGACCCTTGCCCGCCCGAAAATCCACCTGGCTCGTATAGAACCTATCAAGCCGGCTGGGGCGGGTGTCGTAGAGAGAGTGTTAAATAAATATTTGATTGAAAGTCGCATTAAAAAGTTGTTTGCTTTTGAGAAGGTCGGGTAGTATAGACTCTATACTACCCGAAGCAACAGATAATTAACACGGTATATCAAAAACTCTATGCCATAGAGTTTTTGATATACCGTGTTAATTATCTGTACCCTGAAAACGAAACTCCCGATATTGGCGCTAACCCGAACGACATCTGGTGTCAATATAAACTCAAAATATTTTCATTGTTTCAAAGTTTTTCCAAGATATCTCATTAATGGCTGGATTTATTGAATAAATTTTCATCACAACATGACACTAAAATAAATTTACTGCAGTCTGAGTCCAATGTCAAATCCATAGTTTAAAAACTGACTGAGATACAGGTTTTCAAGAAATCCCTCGTTTCTTTATAAATTGCAAAAATTGTGATATTTCTTCAGTTTTTGTTGAATATATACTTAATTATAATGCTTTAAACAAACTTCACAATGAATAATTTTAACCCTTTAGACGTCACTCCTCTGCAAGTTTAACTGTTGATCGCGCTGCATCTGACACACAATCGTACATATTTTATTTTTGTTTTAATAACATCGTTCATTTCTTTATTTTTATTCGTTTATCTGTATTTTTATTGGATCTTATGTCAATTTTATTGGGGAGGACAACGTGTGATAATAAAATACTCAAAGGCAACTGATTTTATTGGAATTTATGCATCCCTTTCATGAAATCATTTCAGTCTTCTTGATGATTTTTGAACCCCATCTAGTTATATAAGTGAGAATAAATAACAAAAACTTTTTATGAATAAACTATGTAATTAAACCTATTTATTTACAGTGAAGGAATTGCGTCGCATCTAACAAGGAGTAGAGTTAGAGATGGATGGACCTCTGGAACAACTTGTTATTTATCTATGCTATCTTATGTTATATAAAATCCGCATGTCGTCTATCAGTTATGGGGGAAATGAAAAGAAAGAAAATTTTAAGTAAAAAGGCATTTAATTTCGAAATATCCGAGGATCAAAACTTTTAAAGCCCTTACTATTGCATACGCTTCCCTCTTAATAATCATCTAATTGTGATTATGTGTGTTGTGTTCAATTTTTGGTCTGGGTAACAAATGTGTGCTACTTTCCATCAGATGCTTGTTGCAGATGGCCTTTATACCTATTGAAGAGGCTTCGGGATGAATGAGGAAGTGATTCCCTGTGTAATTGGTATTGTTTCTTCAGTTCTTTGAAGGATGTCTGATCCCTTCTGTCCAATCGAGAACTACAGGTGCTCTTTTCTTCGTTAGTTCAGTGAGTGAGTGAGTGAGTATTTCGTAATTATTAGGAACGTAATGACGTTAACAATTCAGTAAACTGTGTAAACATTTCAGCTGGGAGTTTCTTCGAGGAGCTTCCAATTCTGGTATTGATTTTGATCTTTCTTAATCAGGCTGATGCTTCCTTGAGCGAATATTTCTCCCGATGTATTTAATTTGTGTTCTCGCAAATGAGCATTTCTTTAAATTTACAGTGAATATAATGTCTTCTTTCCACTCAAACAAACTGTGACTGTGTTGCAGATTTGTTTAAAAATTTGAATGAAAAGATTGCATCTTAGATATATTCTCCTCAGAAATCTTTAAATTTCTTTAAAGCAATATACAAAACTCTTCCTGCAGCTTTTTAAGTTCTTAGAAGAAAACTTTGAATCAGCGTTGGGCTGATGTCAGTATTTTTCACAGTTTGCGCCGTGTGGGGTGGCTGGTTAAGGAAATTTTAAAATTCCTTCACATATTTGTCTGAAATAAGAAGCGAAAATATTTAATGCAAGTGAAAACGATATCGGATTTTAACAAAGAAAGTTATGCTTAAATAAGAAACAGAAGTTTGTTTATCTGGCTAATTTAAAAAAAATAAAAATTAAATTTCGAGTAAAACTTAATTTTTTCTTAAATCAATAAAAGACACGAAATGAGGACATTTAAAGGTATTTTGGCGAAATCTTACATGTAAAACAAAATTTTCTCCTTAAAGGCATTTATGTGTTTTTATAGAATATAAATATATAATAAATTATGCAAAAAAATTTAATTTAACTCAAAACTCAAACTCCAAACCAATAAATAATAGACTTAAGGAACTAAGATGTTTAAAGCATATTGCCTCGACATTGGACAGGCGGAATGAAAGTATGCTGCTATAGGGAACAGGCGTTATTGACGTAATCTGACTGGTTTCGAAGAAAAAAATTAAATAATATTTGAAAATCAATTCATTATACAATAGTAGTAAATAATTCACCAAGCGAAAGGAGATCCTGCTTCAACTGGGACAATCGTCATTTCGTTCTGTTTGTATATAAATTTGTTACACAGTCACGACCAAACTTGTTTCAAGAGCCCATAATTTTTATATCGATTGATGTTAAAAAGGGACTTCTGTCACCTAGCAGAGAACTGCTACATTGATGTTGAAAGGGCTCTTCTGCCAAGAAGGCTTCTTCGAACATCACATGGAAACTGTGATGATGTACCAAAACGTGACAGTGAATAATAGAAGTACCGTTTTCATACCAAAGATGCATTCACTTACATCAAATAAAAAATGAAAAAAAAAATAAAATAACGTAATTTCTTTATCTAGTTTTTCAACCAAATGAATTATGCTGTTTTTTAATATTTCAATACGAAACATTGCTATAATTTGAAATTAAAAGCAGG
>BGPR01038139.1:0-14841 GCA_013235015.1 Araneus ventricosus | reverse complement strand
CTCTTCGTTCAGTTACGTATTGCTGATAATAGAATTTTTTATTAACCATAAATATTTAATGTACATCTACTTGAATGCGGTCGTTATATAAAATAATACTAACACGAGTGTTCTCCCTAACTCTCGTAGTACTTACCCAAAAGGTGCCGTTTCCAGCTTCCTCGCGTGGCTAAAAAAATTAACCGTAGTATTGATCAGAGTATTTTTTCATTATAGAGATTGAAAAAGCACTAGGTAAAGAATCAATTCAAAGAGCATGGTAATCGAATAAAATGTCATCATGTACACTCCCATCTACTGGCTCAAGGGACAAACATGCACTCCAAGCTACTCTAATGAGGACCTGGTTCCGTCCGGTGCACATGAAGATTAGCCAGTACGCATGCGTGGAGACTAGGATTGTCTTTATAGTAAATTATACGACCACAGTCGTCAACCCCTTGACGATTTCGCCAAAAATTTTATACTGATACCCGGCATTCAATGCGTCGATGAAACTGTGTACCAACATCATACTCTGCAATACCAAGTTTTCAGTTGAATTGTTCCACATGACTTGGGACAGACGAAGACAGACTTCCCGTAGACGGATTTTTGTCAAAACTTGATAGAAACCTAAAATTAGTGTCAAGATCTACATACCAAATTTCATCCCTGTATCTGAAATAGTTTTCCGAGTTATCAGTGTTCACAAGAACGAGCAACCAAATAGTGTTTTCGGAATCAGAGGTCTAAAACGTGGAGTGTCGTCAAACTCGAGTTCAATTTTGACCTATTAATATTTTCTTTTGTATACTTGCAATATATCAAAAGAGTAAAAAACATAACCGGATATTAAATCTCAATTTTCATTTATATGGGAGAGATAGCGGAATAGTTCAATTGTTTGACGATTCTGCACGCGTAGTACGAAAATAAAATGGCATCAGTTCGTCTCAAAATAATACCAGTCGAGGAGGATCACACTACCTTCTCAACGTCTTTTTTACTTTTCGCAACATGAAGTATACAAAAGAAAAGGTATTGAATCACAAAAATTTCCAACTGATGATTTTTTATGAGAATTCCAGTTTTAGACTCTCTTGAGTCCGGAAAACACAATTTTGAATTATGTCTGTCTGTCTGTGATGTCTGTCTGTGAAATCACGATAACTGAAAAACATTAGGCACGATGGAGAAATTTTGTATGGGTCTTTTAAAGCATAATTGTAGTGGTTTCTATCAATTCTTATTTGGCACCACGTCAACGGAAGTCTAACATCATCGTACGTCCGCGGTCATGCGAACGCTATAACCTCAAAAAACTTGAATAGCTAGAGGATAAAATTTGTTACACAGTTTGTCGTCATATGTAGGTCGTATAATGTCTTGGCAAATGTCAGAAGGTTGACATTCTCGTGTCTTGTATAACGCATACTTAGATCCAGTTTGAACTAACTCCTGCGATCATTACTGGTGGCAATGCCTGGCAAGAAGAGGACATCCGAAAACTGGCAGTCATTCCAAAAAACTAATTCTGGCGCGAGATTTTTTGTAAGGAAGCAGAACATTAGGAGTCTCGCAAGGCTGTTGCGCAAAAGATGCCAGGGATTTGAATTTGTATTTGGATCCTTCAAACACGCGTGTCACAACTTTGGTTTATCATTCGAGAGTTTATTTGACGTCTTTTATTATTCTAGTTTTCTCTTACGTGTTGAGATTGTGCAGAAAGTTTAGGATGACAACTCCTGGTTTATATTTTATTTAAGTATTATTGAAAAGTTTTGATAGTTGAGACTTAACAATATATAAAAGTCATCTAGAGGAGAAGAAATACTTTTGATGTTCATAGCTAACTTTTATTTGACATTTTAAAGAAAAATTCAATTTTAACATCCCTCATTTGAAAGGATGAATATTTTTATGCTTCAAATTATATTTATGGATTCACTAAATATATTACACAAAACGATGGATTTTAAGGTGCGTCTGACATATTGGTAAATATAGATATTTAACAGAATTATATGCTGAAAAATAGGATGATTTAGACAGTTTCTCATTTTATATCTTGGTAGTATAAAAAAAACTAAGGACTGAGTCTTATTGAATGCACATAGGTTCTTACTGATTTTTTAAATTAAAAATCAAGATTTTTCTAAAATTTTCAAATGTCAATATTTACGCATAGAAAAAGGGTTCCTTTTTAAAGTACACAAAAATTACATTAGAGTATTTAAAAATAGGCTAATAACTCAAATAAATGTGGTTATTTATTTGTTTTGATAAATTTTACTAAAGATGATTATCAAGAATGCCATGAAATTCTATTTAATGACAGTAGAAAGTTAGCTACCAAAAGTTCAAATACTGTATACATACCTATCATTTACCATACAAATAAAACTATTTCATTAATTTTTTTAGAATTTAAAAAATTTTAAATACTTTCCCTCACAATTGCACCTTATGTAGTGCATGTGATCTATTTAAAATATAAGGTGCAAGAGAGACATGGATTTAGATATTAGAAACATTGTTTTTTGGATTTTCATTGCTTATAAAATAGTATAAAGAAAATAAATAACAAAAATTTCTTGATTAGTAAAAACTATTTAGCTAAAATTGATAATAGTATCTATTTTTTCATGCTTCACCAGATCTAATATATATCCTTTCAACAAACCATACGTTACACTTACAGAAAGGGATACATGTTGAAAATAATCATAAGAGAAATAACATTGATCTCAATTTACCATTCTATTGTTTTGGTTGGTTACTTTGGCACTTAAACCAATTATTAAATTTTGAAGGAGATGAGACATCAAATCGTAAAAAAAGGCAACGCAAGAATACTGGTAAGTGATGTCGGTGATTTAGAATCCTTTCCATACTAATTGAAACTTAACATTTAATAAAGAAATGTTAAAATTGAAAATCAAGGAGTTTATAGAGGTAATACCCAAATTCAAGAGTTCTCATAGCTTGAAAATGAAAATCGTTATCAAGAGTTGTTGAGAGCGTAGAACCCTGTCTTACGTTTTACCAAGTAAGATAACGATAAACGTAGCAAAAAATTTGAAAGTTCTAATCTTTTAGAAAGGAAAAACTTAGTCATTTTGAATCCTATTCGTCCTAATTCGATAGTCTTCGTAAATGAAAATTCTAAACTTTTGAAATATTAAAGGTACAATTTGAAATGCCTTTGATAGCAATAGTTAGAAGATAAGAGTTGCAAAATATGCTAATAGATTAAAAATTTTTATTTTGGACTTTTTGTGTAGAGCTGTCCTTAATCTAACAATAACTAAACAAAGCGACTCTCAGGTACTGACTACGTGGGGAACAATTTTTGGAAAAAAGCGCTTTAATGTGCAATTTCAGTTCATTTCTGACTCAATAGCAGTTCAAAACAACCATTAATACGGATTAGAGAATTTTATGTCACAGAATCAGTAAAATGTGGATAATTTAGGTAAAAAAGGGTAAAATAGAGCAAAGCAAAACACGCTAGCGAAATTCTAATCCATATATTCAAATTATTTCACACAGCACATTTACAGCTATGGAAAGAGAAGGCAATGAACTGTTGGATCTAAAAACTTGCATTACAGAAAAGTTATCTAGCTTCAGATATTCTCTATTCAAAATTCTGCAAAATGCATAGGTAATAATCAACATTAGGCAGTTAAATCAAAAACCTATTGATCTCAAAATTACTAGTGTCTAGTCATTCCTTACTACACTTAGACAACATATATACAAATTTGGCAAGGATATATAGATAATGTTTTTGAGATATCGTTTTATGTGACTTTTGACGAAATATAAGCTTTCAAACGGTTTAAGTTTTAATTTGCATTGCTGAAGTAGATATTAACTTTTGAAATTTGTACTATTTGTAGATATACCTCCTTTTATTCAGAATCTTCACATTTTTTCATCTCGAGAGCACGTAATTTTTTTCTAGCGTTTTGTCTTGCCAGGATCATTAGAAGTGATTTGACAGATAGTGATAAGATATTATTTCAATCGTATACTGTGGCCAGGAACTGATCCCAGTTCATGAAATACTGTTTTAAGACTAGCAAAATCAGTCTTAAACAACAATGATAAGCTATTGCCCCAAAACGTAAATTTTGTAACTTATAAATGTGCATTTTGGCAAAATTCGATAGCTTTCGAAACTCAAAATCTGATCAAATTGCCTGACTTGCAGATAGGTATTTATAATTAACAGAATAAAAAAAGCAAATTAATTCTATACTCAGAGTGCAGGGTGTATTGGCATATAATCAGGGAAAGCCAATACTTCCGGTTTCTGTTTTTTTGCGCACGGCGAAAAAAATTTATATCTCGTTTCATCATCGTCAAAAATAAAACCAGATTTAGAAAAGCTAATAAATGGTCTTAAAGTAAAAAAGTAAAAATATTGTGAATTTTGACCGAAAACCGTCTTTTGAGTGACATGATAATTTCTGAGGTTCATTTTAAGTCAGAAAGATGACTTTCTTTCGTTTTTTACCAGTCGGCATTAACCGATGTAGATAATTTTGTACAAATTGTAAACTAAAAAACAAAAGACGGCCAATAAAAGAAAAATGCATTCTTTTAGTAATAAGATACTCATTTTAAGCCAATTGAAACCTGATCTGTACAAGTCAGTGTTTACAGGTATTCAGTTGTCAAACAACTTGAAAAGCCAATCAAGTTTCAACCAACCCGTTTCGTATTTGTTCACGTGTCAAGATGCGGATGGTTATCTGCGTGCATTTAATTCTAATTTGTGTTGATGATAATCAAAAATACCTTCCCGATCCGGAAAGTTATTAAACAATACCCCCCCCTTAATTAAAGATGAACAAGAGTGAACGTCATGGAAATAAAACAAATTTTATTGTCTCAGAGCCATAAGAAAACAAAAGGTACCCCTTTTAATGGAGATTTAGTTGGAAAATGCAAGATCGTAAATTATTTTCCCGAAGTTTTTTTTAAGTCGAAAGGATGCTTTCTTTCGTTTTTTACGCTTACAGTCGGCTAATCATGTGAATAATTCTTTGGCCACTAAATTGTGAACTAAAAAAACAAAAAGCGGCCAATAAAAGAAAAATGCATTCTTTTCGTAATTAAGATACCATTCGCTTTTTTTCTCCCCAACTGAACATCCGCAATGATTTAATGGGTTGTTGCTTCTTGTTTTTTCCCTTTCTTTTTCTTTATTACGTTCCCTTTCTTTGTTCTAAACTTGTTCTATTTGTCACTTCGATATTCTATGATCTTCCAGTACAAGACAATATTACGAATTAATTCATTCGCAAAAAAGTTTTATTTATACATAAATAAAGCTATTTTCTGAAATACAACGTAACTAGAAACATAATACATCTGCTTAACCTTCCAGCGGGCCCGCGTTTGCAAGAGATACTTGAATTGTGCATCGTATTACATATTTATATCGTTATTTTATATATTTAAGTGCATTCATTTCATTTATAAAATCTTTGTTTACCATTAGGCTAATAAATACAGATAACATAAATAAAAGTTGCATTTATTTTTGTAAAATAACACGATAAACACTATATGCCCAAAAGTATCCGGACACTTGCAGATTTTCACATTTTTTAGAATTTCTCCGGAATGGTTTAACCGACTGCCTTTAAACTTCGGACATGTAAAGAATAGACAATAGAACTCACATTTCACATTGAAGATTCGGTCCTGAGGGCAATTAGGGGGCCGTCTACAAACTGATGAAGACGAAAACGTTTTTCGCCCACCCCGCTTCACAGAATACTGATAACAAGATGAAACTTTCAGAAATGGTAATGTTTAATTTGCATAATATTTACATGAATTTTTGTAAACTCAGCGCAAATATTTGGGAAGATATAAAGGTTTTCTTAAAAAATCTCAAATTTTCCCACCTGTTTTTTGCTTATAACATGCAGAGTTTTCTGTTATATTATACGAAACTTACAGAAAAGATGACAATATGTTAGAGAAGCATTTGTGTAAAACTTTGGAAAAGAATTGTTGAATGTTACAGGAATTATGAGAAATTTTAGTAAATAGTGTTTTACTGCGCATGCGCGAAACATAGTGTAATTTTTTCTTTCACAACTTTAAAGCCAGATATATAGGGCAACTTATATAAAAAATTCAGTTCAATATCATTAGTATTCAGAAAGATATCGGCATTACAACGAGCAGAATTTTAGCTCCTGTCGAAGAGCAGCTAAAAGATGAGGGGTTGTGCACAAATTGATATTTTTTAAACTTATATCTTTAAATAGTTATATTGAATTGTATAGCGGTTAGAATTTGCTGAATACCCATGAACACATCTAATATTCGTAACGAATAAATATATATATATATGTAGAATTATTAAAATATTTTAAGAAAAGAAATTAATTAGATAAAAATCGTTTCGCCATAAAAGAAATATATATTTAAAAATATCGTTTGGCCGTAAAATTGTAATATGCAACTTGTTAATAATCATGTAAATAATATAATTAAAGCAATAAAATGTTTGTTATTTATAGTGCCTAATTAGCTGGAATTTAAGTTATGCACATAATTGATAAGTGTTCATGGGTATGCAGCAAATTCTAACCGCTATACAATTCAATATAACTATTTAAAGATATAAGTTTAAAAAATATCAATTTGTGTACAACCCCTCATCTTTTAGTTTCTCTTCGACAGGAGCTAAAATTCTGCTCGTTGTAATGCCGATATCTTTCTGAATACTAATGATATTGAACTGAATTTTTTATATAAGTTGCCCTATATATCTGGCTTTAAAGTTGTGAAAGAAAAAATTACACAATGTTTCGCGCATGCGCAGTAAAACACTATTTACTAAAATTGCTCATAATTCCTGTAACATTCAACAATTCTTTTCCAAAGTTTTACACAAATGCTTCTCTAACATATTGTCATCTTTTCTGTAAGTTTCGTATAATATAACAGAAAACTCTGCATGTTATAAGCAAAAAACAGGTGGGAAAATTTGAGATTTTTTTAAGAAAACCTTTATATCTTCCCAAATATTTGAGCTGAGTTTACAAAAATTCATGTAAATATTATGCACATTAAACATTACCATTTCTGAAAGTCTCATCTTGTTATCAGTATTCTGTGAAGCGGGGTGGGCCAAAAACGTTTTCGTCTTCATCAGTTTGTAGACGGCCCCCTAATTGCCCTCAGGACCGAATCTTCAATGTAAAATGTGAGTTATTGTCTATTCTTTACATGTCCGAAGTTTAAAGGCAGTCGTTTAAACCATTCCGGAGAAATTCTAAAAAATGTGAAAATCTGCAAGTGTCCGGATACTTTTGGGCATATAGTGTATATATATGTAATACGATGCACGATGAGTCGTAAAATGTGCGTAACCGCGCCCGCTAGAAGGTTAAATATATAATGACACAAAAAATTCCAGTAGTTAATCGAAAAAACTATTCATGATAATTAGTTATTAGATAGCGGCTTGTACGAGGGTTATACTATAATTATCCGTACTTCATTTCGTGAACAGTAGGTAAACAAAACTAACACACATATTGTTCAGCAACGGATTCCGAGACTACCACTTTTGGTCGATTTTACACCGGAAAGGGGTGTCAGGCAACGAGTGATATGAGCGCATTTCCGGAGTTAGATGACGCTCAGTAAAATGTAAACATCACCCTTCCATTCTTCACTTTCCCCTATTTTGATGAAAATAACTCCGCCCGGCGCATGCGCAAAAGCGCGGAGGGTTACCGAATCATACCAACAATACCATTGATGAAAAGGGGGAGGTGGACGGGACACACCAATCTATTAATGCTAATTTAGGGCATAACGAGAACTGACTTAACACGATTAAATTATAGTAGAGTCTCCCTACAGCGAATTTTTCTCTATAACGAAATTTTTCATCGGAATGCTAAATAAAATTCAAAATATTCTCCATATAACGAAATGGTTGTCTCCGTCTACAGAGGGAGCAACATTTCTACGGGTCAAAATTCCAAGAATCGGGGTGGAAACAGCAAATGGATGTGACAATACGTATTTTACGTTTATCCGTGCAAGTACATATTATTCTCTAAATTGGTGAATTGTCTTCACTTTTGAGCATTTTGTTTATACAATAAAAATTACTATAATTTTAACAAATTTATATTAAAGATTACTTCATTTTTAATTGAAAGTCATAATTAAATATTTTTGAACTTATCGCACAAACTAAAAGGTTTGTAACATTTACTCAAATAACTGCAAAAATCTCTAATCTCCGTATAACGAAATTTTCTCTATAGCGAATTTTCCAACTGGAACCAAGCGATTTCGTTATAGGGAGATTCCACTCTAGTTACCGTAGGGGATGAAATTAAAGTTTCATTAATGATCATCATCATTAATTAATATGGCCTCATGTACACTCAGTAAAGCTAACGCTTTAACAAGGACGCCATTTCTCGACAAATTCCCAGGCTTTGCGGCACATATAGTCCAACGGTCCACGAGCTTTGTGTATTCTCTGGGAGAACAAAGTTTTGGAAGGCCGATGACAGGTGAATTCTGTACGCCCAGCGCCGTAGAAAAGTGATGCCCGAGTAATGCATCAAGTGGTGACTAGTCCATAAGGGCTGCAGAGCTGCAGTCCACCCCTGAAATTATTTCAAAAGATTGTATTTTCGTTTTTATTCTAATTGGATTAATGTAAAAAGAAGACGGAAAAATGAATCAAGAATTAAGACAGAGACAGACCAGAGCTGCATCAAGTTTTGCTCCTCCTACCGATTCGATATTAACGCAATGATCAACGCCAAGCGGGAGAAAAGCAACCCTTTCTCCGCTTGAAATTGCATTCATTTGAGCTACACTCCGGAGCAGCTCACGATTGGCGCGGTTTCCTCATTTGGCTCTTTTTCGCTTTTTCTCAGTAGTTCAGTCGTTTTTTAAAATCCAATTCTGGAGGAGTTGTAATTTTGTGCTTCTCTACGTTTTTTTCTGGTGCTGATTACGATTCTGAGGTTTGCTACCAATAATTTTTTGTTGGAATTTTAGTTATAGCTAAAAAACATTAAAAAAATTTCTCCAGTTTTTTGCTTATAACTCAAAAACTATCAATTTATTAGTCTATCATCATTATATACCGAAATAATCAGCGCAAAAGTTCCTACAACTTAGGTCTATAAAACTTTTGCGGCACTGCTTGTTTCTGAGCTGACGAGCCGACACTGGATTCATCTTTGCAGGTGTCCAAAAAGATGGTAGAATGAATTCCGGGCTGCTGAGAGGGTACTCCAGGACTTCGCAAGCCAAACGGTTAAAGGTTGCAAGGCTGAGTCCGGTGGTGTGTGGGCTTGCATATCATTCAACAATAGGCCTCTGCGTTTGGTGTGGATTGTCGGTTCCATTCTTCCTTTAATGCGCGGAATTCAACAAATTTGTACACTAGGAAGTTTCAAAAAAAATGACGGGAGGCTGTCTTTTTCAAACAGCCGCGGATGTTAAAGGCGTAGGACTACTTTACTCGCGTGACTCTTTCGTTCCTCGAAGTGCAGTCTCTTTTCCTGTATGTATCAGAGTTATCATCGTCCTCATCCTACAATTTCTCTTCATCATTTTCAGATGCTCCATCATCGAACTCGTGATGGATTTTTTGTAACTTCTGTTGTCACCCTTTATCTCTAACATAAGACATTAGCTGTGTTCTTAACATAATGGAGTCATGATATATGAGGATGGCGTCACCAATTTATGCGTATTTTTGTCAACTTGCCTCCATAGTCGCTGAACATACTTTCACTATCAATTTTTTTTTTGTACTCTGTTGTCACCCTTTATCTCTAAATAAGACATTAGTTGTGTTCTTTAACATATGTAGTACCGATATATAGAGGATGGCTACCAATTTATGCGTAGTTAGAGTCCAACTCTTGCGACTCCATAGTCGCTGAACTACAATTTCAATTATCAATTCTTTTTTTGTAACTTCTGTTGTCACCCTTTATCTCTAACATAAGACATTAGTTGTGTTCTTAACATATGTAGTTACCGATATATAGAGGATGGCGTCACCAATTTATGCGTATTTTTGTCCAACTTTGCGACTCCATAGTCGCTGAACTACAATTTCAATTATCAATTCTTTTTTTGTAACTTCTGTTGTTACCCTTTATCTGTTATATAAGACATTAGTTATGTTTTTAACATATGTAATTACCGAGATATAGAGGATCGCGTCCCCAATTCGCGCGTATTTTTGTCCAACTTTGCGACTCGGTAGTCGCTGAACTACAATTTCAATTATCAATTCTTTTTTTGTAAGTTCTGTTGTTACCCTTTATCTGTTATATAAGACATTAGTTATGTTCTTAACATATGTAGTTACCCAGATATAGAAGATCGCGTCACCAATTCATGCGTATTTTTGCCCAACTTTGCGACTCGGTTAGTCGCTGAACTACAATTCCGATTTTCAATTTTTGTTCATAACTTCTGTTGTTACCCTTTATCTCTAAAATAAGACATTAGTTATGTTTACAACATATGTAGTTACCGAGATATAGAGGATCGCGTAACCAATTCATGCGAATTTTTGCCCAACTTTGTGACTCATCAGTCGCTGAACTACCATTCCGATTTTCAATTCTTTTTTTGTAACTTCTGTTGTTACCCTTTATCTGTTATATAAGACATTAGTTATGCTTTTAACATATGTAGTTACCGATAGAGGATCGCGTCACCAATTCATGCGTATTTTTGCCCAACTTTGTGACTCGGTAATGGCTGAACTACAATTCCGATTTTCAATTTTTGTTTATAACTTCTGTTGTTACCCTTTATCTCTAAAATAAGACATTAGTTATGTTTTTAACATATGTAGTTACCGATATATAGAAGATCGCGTCACCAATTCATGCGTATTTTTGCCCAACTTTGCGACTCCGTAGTCGCTGAACTACAATTCCGATTTTCAATTCTTTTTTTGTAGCATCTGTTGTTACTCTTTATCTCTAAAATAAGACATTAGTTATGTTTTTAACGTATGTAGTTACCGACATATAGAGGATTTTCCATACAACGTTTTTTGTGGCGTTTTGGCGTGTGAATCAAATTCATGAGATACATGGCGGCGGAAATGAGATACATGGCGGTCTTTAACTCTTTTGCGTACAAGAATATCTGCATGGCGCTTTCAATCGGTACAAAAAGCTGCAAATCAGGACTATCTCGTCTAATCCGAGATGAATGGTCAATTTAAATTCACAGCAAAAGTTGAGAACTAAAAATTACTTTTTCATATAATTAAAAAAAAATCCTTTTATATAATATTTATTAATAAGATCTATCTACTCAAATGTAAAATTCGAGACAAATCCAGGACACTTTTTCCAATCCAGGACAAACAGTGGAAATCCGGTACTTTACCGGCTAAATTTCTGCAGAAACATCTATATACATAAAAGAGGAAAGTATGTGTGTGTTTGTTTTATGGTTTTTTATGCACGTCCACACCGCTGGACTTACGACGACCAAATTTGTCACAAGAGGGAGCTAACGCCGTAAAAACGCCGTTATTTTTAAATTCGAATTACATTTTTATTTATTTTATTAAATATCGAAAATTAAGCTATTTTTAGACGTTTTTCACCAATAACTTCTGAAATACTTATGGTACGAAAATTATTTTTACATCACCTTAAAGAGCAAAAAATTATCTTTTTAATGATACCAATTTACTTGTACATTTTTTTTTCTCTAACTATAATTAAAGTTTCAAAATTCATTTGAAACTCAAATCACAACAATGCTTTATTGTTATAAAATCAAATTCAAATTAATACATTGTTTCATCAAATCCTTTATTCACGTGTTTTTACCACTGTTAAAGCCAAAAAAAATATTGCTTTTTTTGGGGTCAAGGTAGACTTCTTCCGGTGTTATTTCGTAGCATGCACTTAACTTCCGTTTTTATTTCGTAGCTTTTAATATGCACTCAAATATCCAATTACATTAGTTTCAGTTACTACATGATGTGAGTTTCAGTTTGATTTTATTTATAGTATTAATATAGGGTATTTATAGTTAGTTTTTATTCCTCTAACTGAGATTAAAAGTATTCTTTTTACTTTCTCGTATACGAAGTATGCAAAGAGAAAGTATTGTAATCGTCAAAAAATTCGAACTCGAGATTTTGACGAATCTCCACGTTTTAGACCTCTCTGATTCCGAAAAACACAATTTTGGAATTATGTCTGTCTGTCTGTGTGTGTGTCTGTCTGTCTGTGAACACGATAACTCGAAAACTATTAGAGTTACGGAGATGAAATTTGGTATGTGGTCTTTAAACATAATTTGTAGGTTTCTATCAAATTTTGGACAAAATCCGTCAACGGGAAGTCTGTCTGTCTGTATGTCCGAAGTCGTGCGAACGCTATAACTCAAAAACTTGAATAGCTAGATGGATAAAATTTGGTACACAGTTTTATCGTCATGAATGTAGGTCCGTATAAAGTTTTGGGCAAAATCCGTCAACGGGCTGACTGTCTGTCGGTCTGTATAATAGCATGCTTGTTCAACTCCATGTGCATGCATAAATGCCTGTGCAAAGAAGGGATACTCCGAAAACTTGGCAGTTTGCCAAAAACCAATTCTGGCGGCGAGATTCTGTAAGGAAGCAAACATTTAGGGCGTCCCGTTTTACTTGCGTATTGGAAGCAATCTCTGCGCATGCGCAAGCTATTCTCCCGTTTTCTTCTCCGCACGCGGAACTCGCATTGCTAGAGTTTGATAAAAAAATAAATATTGCGAAGTTTTAATTACATACGTATCTTTTTGAATATGATTCTTCACCTCAATATTTTACTATCACTATAATTAACAATGAAAAACATTCTGATAGTCATTGCATTCTGGGTTACAGTTGGTTCTAACTTTTTATCAACGCAGGGGGAAGGGAAATGACAAATATTTTAAAAGTATACGAGAAAGTTTAGGGGAGGCCGCTCCCACTGGTTTTCGAGCATTCCTCTTCAGCGAAATTCTTTCCAGTGAGAATTGTTCTCGAGCGATTTTAACTTTCTTTATCTGATTTATAAAACATTTTATTCAGAAGCTTCGCAGTAACCAAGTTATACAGTATAAATATATTTCTATACTTTGTGAAATTGTATTAGTTATTTAACTATATATTGTTTAAAATAAATGTGCTTTTTAAAATTTTCCCGCATTTTCACTCAAACAATACTGTTATAAGGTGATAAAAAAGCTATATTTGAAAGTTTTAATTCAACAAGAAAGGATTCAAAGAAGATTTACGTTTGTTGGGGAAAAGCTGGTGACAATATTTTTAGGGGGGGGGGAAACAAGAGGCCGGTATATAAAAAAATACGGATCCCGAGCAACGCCGGGTCTTCAGCTAGTTATTCATAATTTTTATCGGAAAATAAATCCAAACGCATATACAGTGGAATCTCCCTATAACGAAATCTCTTGGTTCCAGTTGAAAAATTCGCTATAGAGAAAATTTCGTTATACGGAGATTAGAGATTTTTGCGGTTATTTAAGTAAATGTTACAAAACTTTTAGTATGTGCGGTAAGTTCAAAATTATTTAATTATGGCTTTCAATTAAAAATGAAGTAATATTTATTATAAATATGTTAAAATTATACTAATTTTTATTGTATAAATAAAATGCTCAAAAGTGAAGGCAATTCACCAATTTAGAGAATAATATGTACTAGTACGGATAAACATAAAATGCGTATCGTCACATCCATTTGCTGTTTCCACCCCCACTCCACCCCGATTCTTGGAATCTTGACCCGTAGAAATGTTTGCTCCCTCTGTAGAAACCCAGGTCCCCACAACTGCATTACCCTTCACATAGCATTCTATTGTTATGTGTTATCTCTGGAATGAAGAATGCGAGTGGCTCCAGAAACAGGCACGTGTGAGCGATTTGTGTGCACAGAAATTAGCAACTTTCTTCAAAAATGACAAAAATCGAAAAGATAAAGGCCTGAAAAAATTCGTTATAGGGAGACAACCACTTCGTTACATGGAGACTATTTTGAATGTTATTTAACATTCCGATTAAAAATTTCGTTATAGGGAGAAATTCGCTGTAGGGAGACTTCGTTGTAGGGAGACTCTACTGTATAACAAAACATGAATGATTTCTGGACATCGGGATAAAAAGCCAAGAAACCGGGACAACCGGCAACCCTGCACATAGCTTAAAAAAAAAGGATTCAATAGGAATCCGAGATGCCCAGAAAGAACTTATTCAAATAAAAAAAATCTTTTTGTTGCTCTTTCCATATTATTATACCGAGGCAGGTACATTCACAGTCGAATTCGAATCAAAAGGACAATCATTCTCGAAGGGCAACCCGGGGAAGGGAGGGAAGGGGGTAGACAACACAAGAATCGGTTTTACCGAAAAACCTGCAGCGCATTCCAGAGATGGTTGTCTTCTTTCTCTTTCCAGTCATTACACAGACGTGTAGGCTATTTGGAAATGATGGATTACAAAACAAATCGGAGGGAAAAAAGAAGGGAAAAAAAGTTTCGCCGCGGTTTCTTCAAATGCAGCCATCAGCGGCGTTCGGACCATTGTTAGGATTTTTTATATATATTTCACTGTGTCGGACGTGGGCTTTTGAGTGAAAAGCTCTCACTTTATGATTCATTCGAACAACTATGAAAGGGAATTCCGGAGTAAGTTCCTCGAAATTGCCAATACACAGTCTCGGACTCCTTTGTACTTTCTCGTATACGAAGTATACAAAGAGAAAGTATTGTAATCGTCAAAAAATTCGAACTCGAGATTTTGACGAATCTC
>BGPR01038138.1:0-14841 GCA_013235015.1 Araneus ventricosus | reverse complement strand
ACATGTGTAAACCAGGTTGGGCTCGGTATACCAGTTTATAGGTAAATTTTTCCTTTGCAATTAAAAATTATCAAAAATCAATACTTGTAACTGTTTTAAATTTATAAAATCAATTTGAATACAAAATTGCTTATAAAAAATATGCTCATTTTTGGACACAATATGCCAGTAAAAAGAATCTGTTAAGTGGTTAAGTTAATTCGAGTGGTTAACTTTAAAGCGTAACTTCGTAAGAAACATAAAATAATTGGGAAGGTGGTTGGAAGTAGGGAGTACAGAAAAATACAAGATTAATAAAGGGGCTACGAGAGGAAGCAAACGTTGGAAGTCGCTGCTCTATGCTATCGAGAGCGGAATCGGCTTGAACACTTCGCTGTCTACGGCTTAGTCTTATAAGTTTCGGAAACATAATAATAGTCAAACTGGTCAACACATTCAACCTGAAGAATTATTTTCCATTTATTCATAAAACTGGATACGAACGTACTTTAGGAGTGTTTAGCAACATTTAATTAAGCTGTTGTATTTACGCGCATGCGTTTATCTACGCTTGTCTCTTCTAATTGAGCGCATACACTAGCGAGCAGGACAGTTCGCGAACAGCCTTGTGTGTTCGAGGAAATTTCTTTCATCGCGAAAAGACCTCGATACAGTAGAATCTCGGCAAATCGAACATTAGGAATCTGAAATTTTGGATAATTCTAACATATTTTTAATTTTCTGAAAACTTTTTATTTAAAAATGAAAAAAAATAAGAATTACGAATCATAAACTAAGCTGATATTTATTCCTTAAAAGAAACATTTGAAGTAGTCTTTAAGAATGATTACAACGCCTTACTCGGTAGAAAAAACTCGGATATCTTCTTTGTACCACCAACTTGTTTGAACACGTACCTTCAACTTGTACCGTGCGAATCGTCGCGTGCTGTTACCGTACGCCTTCACAGGGTACGCTGAGTCAATACCATACTGCATTTGGTATATATAGAGTATTTTGACAAATTTCCAGGACAATCCGTATGCTCCGGTATCCGAACGAAGGTCCGTCCGAATTAGTTCGGATGCCCGGTGTTTTATACATAGAAAAGCATTTGGACGCATCAATCTTCCCTTGTCAAAGCTTGAGGGTTGAAGTAGAGGGTTAATCTTCAGTTTTTTTCAGAAATAAAAAAAGAATGACAGCGGCGAAGCCCCTAATTTAGAGAATTTTGAACTTACGTTTGAATTGAATAAGTAGGTACTACCTATAGATACCCTACAACATTAGGTAGATTAAAAAGCAAAACTTTAAAAAGAACCATTATGGAGATATTCTTTTCTATTGTGTAATAAACAATTAATTGCAATGAAATTATAAAACTTCTGTAAAGAAATACCTGACGGCAAGTCGAAAAGCGAAATAGATTCCTTTTGCCTCGGGATATCAGGAAAATAACATTTCATCCTAAAATTTCAAAAGAGTTGGAGCAAAAAGGATAAAATAATGTTAAAGATAATCCAACAGAAAAGGGCTTTTCAACAACGTGTCACATGCATAGAGTAAAAGAGAGTCTAACTTGGGGGGATAGGTCGCTTTTCAGCTATAACTTATAATTAACTCTAGCTATAAAAATAACTTTCATTACTGAAGTTGTTCATCGTCATAAAGCTATAATTCGCCTGAGACTGAAGTAGAAGTAATTAAAAATGAAGTGACGTTAAAAAGAATTAATTTAAAGAAAGTTGAAAGCTTAAATCATTACATGCAAATGTGAACAAGATATTCAGAAACGGCAATAAGCTAGATAGATGAAATTTGGGTCATTGGTCTTGACACCAAACTCTTAAAAACGTATCGAATGTCTGCCCTAATCGGCCAAAAAGAAGTCAAAAACGCATACTCGGTTATCTTCAATGTACGATACCGTTGAACAGTGGGTTAAAAAGTGACATAAACGCAGCAATGTTTCGACTCCAAGGCAGCCCCTAATATTTGCGCCTGGGGCTTCTATTTCTCCTTGACAACAGGTCGCTACTTTACTGTTTGTGAAAGCAGGATAAAACCATGTAGCTAGACTCAAGGCCTGTTCGAGCTAAGCTATTCGACATAGAGAATGTCAAATTTTTAAAAAATATTCATTATTTAACGGAGTACGACATATCATTCCTGAAAAACCATAGTTTCATTAATTTTTTCATCAATGATTTTTTATATAAAAAGTCCTGCCACCCAATTTTACCACACTGGTCGCGAAAAACCGGATACACGTGTTAACTTTAAGGGAAATTAGGAAAACTCGATTTTTAGATTAAAAGTAGAAGACACTTTTATTTTATGTAAAGATTTAAGAATATTAGTTACAAAATTCACAAGTAACGCAGTTGTGTTCTTCCTCCACGCCACTGCAGATTTCGTGCGTCATTCTAAGAATTAGAAAATACAGAATTAAAAGATAAATAATCAACATTTGGTGTGCTTTTATTTTCTTCAGCAAAAGAATAATCAATTCTGTCTTGCGCCACTTAGAGTTCCCGGTTTTAATCCGAGTGCAGATGTTATAAAAAAAGAAATATAAACGCATATTTATTGGAGTAAATCCTTATTGTTTGTTAGGGTATAAATCTTTAGCAAACGTATAGTTAGCTGGACTAAATATAATTTTTAAAACTGTAATGCTTATTAAGTAAGGATAATTTAAAAATAAACGAACTTTACAGAGTTGATGTCATTAAACAAATAAATCTTCAAAGCTGCAATGACATGAAGAGTAACAACACGGCCTCTATGACTATTCTTTCTTCTTTACTAGTGAGTTTAATTCATAACCTGTCCATTAGAAAGTAGAACTAATAACATCGGAATCAACCGATCTGGTCTTACCCACTCTCCCCTTCTTGTAATGTCACAACTTTGAAAATCGCAACGAAACAAACGCATGTTTTACGCATTCCTGTCTTAGCATCAATGTGCACAAGGTGTCTTTAAGTATTAAACTTATGATTCTCTATAACCTCATAACTGGACGAAAATTCCTTTGTAAAAATATTTTACCACATTTCAAAATGTAATGTTAGACTATAAATTTAAAAAAAACGGCAGCTGCTTCGAAACTCGTGAATATTTTTATTTTTAAAATGTGATTCGATTTTTTTGTCGAGTTAAATATCCAAAGAAAATTTCCGTTGCTTATCCGTATGTGTAGTTGCATATTCTCAACATACTGTGTTGAACACAGTTTGAAAAGACAAATGCTCCTTTCACAATTTCGATAAAAAGATCACAGCGCCACTCGACGTGGAGAATGGAGAGCTAGTCCAAAACCTCTTCTTTCTTGAAATGAAAACGAGCCACAACTCAACTCCATTTCTGTTCATGACCGTAATGCATTGTAACTGAATAGAATTCGGAGTTTTATGCCACTAGTACCAGCTTTGACAATGCTTGGTTGATCCGCAGATTTTCCTCGAGAGGAAAACAAGAATTTCATATATTTCATAAACAATATTTTAAACGAATAAAAAATTTACAAATCAATTTATGCAATATCTTTTGTTATCTATTATTGTGACATTTTAAGACTATTAACAATTTTTGTTATTCTACAAACTCATATTATTCACAATGAAGGCCTGATCAAAAGTTGGGTCTAGTAAAAACTTCACTTGTTCGGCCTTGAAACAAATTTTGGACAACAAACTAATTTATTGTAGTTTGCTATGCGTTACATATTAAATTAGGTATAGTAAGGACTAAATCTATCAGTGAAAGAAAAACTAATTAAGAATTGAATGAAATGAAATGAAAAGTAATTAATTCATTTTTAGAAATCAAATATTTCAATCACACAAAAAATGGTTAATAAAACAAATAATAAACATAATTGCTTCCTAAACTAAGTTTGGTATGGCATTTACTGAAATAAATTTTCAATATGTGATTTTAGTTTCATTTTCTTACAAGTTTTATAGCGAATTCGTCGATATTACCGTCATAATTTATATATGTATATATATATATCAACTTTCAACAAAGGGTGGTTTTGGGTTCTAGGGTCATAATCGATGAAGATCTACAGAAATTTGCCGGTAATTCGTGTCATGAGAACTATTGTAATAGGTTGAGTTCCTATAAGGAATCTACCTACCTAAAAAGGAAAGCTTTGTCACAAAATGTGTTTAAAATAATTTTTCAAAATTGATTATAAAGGAGAAAAAAATCTTACAGAAATGGAACAGGTGTCACTGAAAAGCTAATTTTTTTAAATTAAGAGGGTGTAAAAATAGTGACTGTGCGATGATATGTTATAAAGTTATGGCTGAAAAATGTTAAATCTTTCAACTCCCTTTCCCTTCTTTAGTTGGAGCTAGCAACGTTTTAATTGTATAAGTTAATCCTTCTAGGTGCTAAGGAAAATGTGTGAAAAATCTCGTTCTAATAAGTCCAGATGTGTGGAATGTATAAGTTTCAAACTAACATACATTGAATTTTATATTATATAGATTAAAGCTCAAATCATTCGAAATTCAGTATAACTGTTTCTAATTTTAAAAGAAAGGAATTTTTAATTTGGGGATAGAATGATTTATTAATGCGTACAGTCGCAGATAGTATAGGGAACTGATTATGGTAATTCTGGTAACATTCATTGTACACTCATACAAAAAGTAACATTTGAAAGTTCAGATTTCTTAAAATATATTTTTGAAAATTTCTTATGGCGCCATATACATATAGACATATTAAATGAATTCAAAATTTTAAATAATAGCCATTTATTTATTACTAAGCATTAAGGTCAAATCCATTTTGAAAACTGCATTAAAATTTATGAAATATTATCAAATTTCAAGAAATTAGGTATATTCTTTTCCATTGTTAGTAATGTTTTCTAACTTTAAAACAAAGCAATTGATCTTTATTCACATCTTGAGAAATAATAAATGAACTAAGATAGGTTTTTTTTGTTAAAATATGGAGCTGTCTATCCTTAATAAATGTACAGTAAGGCGAGGTATGGGTATCTAATTTTATCACGTCACAAATTTCTTCCAATTTGAACTTTTTCGGTAGTTGCAATTTTCCTCTTATATTATTCTAATACATTAGTGTATGTGTCAAGTAGAGGTAGTTTGGATATTGGTATAGGAAACTTCTTGAAACTAATCATTTGTTTAATCTTTAAAATATTAAAATAAGAAAAGTGGATAATTTTTATTCGTATCTGGGATGTTTCATCGTTAATGTACTATATTCAAATGATGGTTTAATGGTTTAAAAACACTTTTTGAGAGAGAAATTCTTATGGTGCTAGTGAGGGAGAAACTGAACTTTATCTCAGACGCAGAATGAGAGTGTCACTTATACTTTTAACTGATTTGCAAATGAGGCAGTTATTTAGATTTATATATAATCCATTTTAAGTATCTCGAGCGCGTGCATTCACGAAAGTATATGTGTGAACAGCAGAAAATATAGCCTATGATAATAAATTCGGTATATAAATGTATATTGTGTAAACTCTAAAATTAACATATCAAATTATTGCCAGAAACCATGGCAAGTACAATTTGCTACGTATGTTAGTAAAACTTTGCTGAAGAAAAATTGAACTTCTAATGAAATTTTTACAAGAATATTTCAAGCTAAGTTAAACAGCAAATTCATTCAAAAGGAAAATTTAAATTTCTCGCTCAAAGGCGATTTTTCATCACTACAACTTTATTGCGTTCTAGTTATTAAATCTAAAATTAACATATTATATTAAATTAATTCGGAGGTTGAGCAATACAATATTGCTCCAACTTATGAGAACAGGACGATTATAAAAATATGGCCAAACTTCAAGGGTAGGTCAGGCACATGATAAGCATCCAAAATCACATAGGAAGATGGGTGCGCAAAGGCCGTCTGACGACATTAAAAATATTATATGGCTGGCGAAAATGTCGGTATCTTTCTGAATCTTAATAGTATTTAACAGAAATTTTTATGTGAGTTGATTTATATATCTATCTTTGAAGATGAAAAAAGAATTCCGCTACGTTTGGCACATGCGCAAAAAATTATTTAAAACAATTGCTCATATTTTCACTAATATTCAAGGTATTTACTTCAAATTAAAAACCTCTTCTTATACATATTAGTAACATTTCGGATTTAGCAACACAAACAGTCAGCAAATCACTAATAATGACAGTAACAGCACTTTCAATAGCGCCCAGCTCACCGGGTTTCTAGCTTGAACTGCAGGCGAAACTCCTAAGTCATCACCTTCTTTCGGTTGCCTCTTTTCTATACCCTTACTAGACTGGTCGTGATGTCACATGGAATTATCGAGTTTATTCTGAACATCTTCTTTCCTAATAGAGATATCGAGAAAATTATCAAAGTTCCGGAATTTCCGATTTGTAGACAAAATTGTCGCCAAGGTCAGGGATTCCGGACCGGGTCGTCGACGGCATTCCATACGTACATCTGTATAACTCTCTTCCCAATTATAATGCTATCAAGGCAGGAAAACGACTTTACATTTTTTTAACAATATTTTACGATATCTCCACTATCCGATTCGGCTCTCAGGGGACCTGATTACAGTTTTAAAACTAAGACAAAAAGGTCAAATTTTGTAAATTGATTGTTGAGCCTATTTTTCGCCAAATTACCATTACAAAAGGTTTTCTTTCATCAAATTGAATAGTACTAGCAACACACTATATTAATACATTACTTAAATAAATGCTAGTTTGAAAATAAAACATCGTTTTTGTGCTTGTATGGCTGTTAGAGGTGACTATGCTCCATACTGAAACTAATCACACTTTAAACTGATAATACTTCGATTTGGTATGCTCCCAATTTTTTATATTCAACATGTAAAATAGGTCCTTCTGTAATAACTTTGTAAAGCACACCTGGATTATGGATTTTGCTAAACTCATTGGCCAAACCAAGAATTTGCCAAGGGTCAGGGTGAGGTCATAAAAAGTTTGTATCGTCGTGACGTATCCAAATTTAACTGAAGTGAACGTAGGTAATAAAATACAGTAAACCACCGTTTATACTTTTTCATTTATACATCGTTTTATCACAGACTCGATTCATTCGTACTCATTTGAATTGATTGATTTGATTTTAAATCTTTTCATTTATATATCGTTTTTATTCAGTCCTTGAAAGACGTATAAACGATGCTTTACTGTACTGAAATTCTCATAAAATGGTACTCAATTACAATGTCTTATTTTCAGTAATATTCTATAATGGAAATCAAAAAAATTGGTAAAGCATTAAACAAAAATTCCAAAGTTACCGAATATCAAACCTCATGCCTTATGTTAATCAAAACACTTTACCTTTACAGACTTTACCATCTGACAATAGGAATCACACAGGAACCTACAATACTTTCGATAATTTAATAAAAACCCAATGAAATAACTAGCCAAAAAATGCTTTCCACCGCGTTAAAGCGACAAGTACGAGTGGAATGACTACACAGCCCGGATAATTTTAGAGCCTGTTAAGCAAGAAAAAAATGTTGCCACTTTTAAAAGGGATTAAGCCCCCATCCTGGATTCACCACTGTCTAAACTTCATAATATTCCAATGAACAGAAACTTAACAATCAAAATTTTTCTGATTTTTTATTAATATTTTGAAAATAATGTATATGTGTAAACAAAAAGCGCAATATTATTTTTCAATTTGTTTATTATGAAAAATGGCTTCGAATAATAATAAGTAAATACCAGTGATAGCAATCCACTGTTATGATTTGAACTGATTTCAGGGACAAAATAGAAGGTTAACAGTTTCATAACAAGTCAAATTTTAAAAATGTGCTTTTATTAATTTCGATCACATATCCAATACATTGTATCTCTCTAAATATTACTATTGAAAGCTTTTCTCCGTCTCTTAGATTTAACATTAAAATGTTTGTTACCTAATTTCCGAGGTAAGTATTTCATTAAATGCAAAAACATCACATACAATTGCCTTTTCTTTTTTTAATGAGATGTTAAAAATCATGTTCCTTTCTTCTTTCCTCCCCTCTCTTCTTAAAAAATATCCTATTATTTCGTGTTTAAGTGCAATCAGCAACTGAACTGACACAATATTATATACTAAATAGTCTCCAAGTGCGCAGGACCTCTACTCAGTAGGAGAGCAGCACATTATTTAACTTTAAAACGCCAATAGTCATGTTAATCAAATACGAAATTGAGAATTTATAGAAGTCCCTAATGAAATCGTATTTCTATGTATGCTAAGTAAGTAAAGGAAAATTTACCACTATTTCTGTTTATGTCTCTTCTATATAAAATTTTTAGTAATCTTTATTATCATTGTGAGGAGTTTTTAATTCTTTTTTTTATTTAAAGTCTGAATTTTTATTTTAGGGCTGGTAATTACAAATACAATCTATGATTGATCAATGGTATTGATAGTGATGTGTCGAATCCGTTCATTTCACGGAAATCCGAAATGAAGATATTAAACCTTTTATTTTAGTAAAATTATGAATCATTATTAATAAAAACATAATTTTAATAAGATTATCTTAATGTTAATGTTTATTAATTAATTTTAATAATTAATTATAATTTCAATTATAAAAACTTTTGTTCAAATTAAAATTCTGTTCTTTTTTTAACTTCAGATTGTGAAATTTCATGTTACTTTCCAGAATCTTCAGTATTTTCAAGGAGGCATGCGACGCGTTTGGTCTCTATTATCTGGTTTGTGGTTCTGGCTTCTTATGAATTTCATTTAATTTTCTGGAGACAATATGTTTAATGCAGCTCTCTGTAAATTCACCACAAATTTCTTTCTAATCACATTCCCAATCCTGGTTAGCTCCATACGTAAAACATATTTTTTTCATTATCAAGAAATATTATTCAAATCTTTGCATTTATTGGAGATACAATGCTAATAGTTAAAATAAATTAATAACTTGATTGACAAATTGAAATTTTTCATTGAATTTCTACCAACTGTATTAACTTTTAATTTTTTAAGCAAAATATAGTGATGTTTTAAATATTTCCATACATCCGTAGCAGGTGTTTACGAAGCATGGTTGAGAATACACCGGCTTACTAACCTGTATGACGCTGTTCCGAAGTTTACCAGTACTTGTCTACAGCATGGGCAATGATCTCGATAATTCAATTTTCGGTTAATCTTTTTTTAAATTTTTGTCTTCAATATTCAGTATTTGAATCTATTTTACCTTTTATTTCATATAGTTCCCCTTTTAACTTAATTCTCGATCAAATTAGCGATCAAGGATTAAGGGTTTATTGATGCCACGGGCGCCAATCTAAGGGAGGCCGTGAAATGAATACATTAAGTGAGTTTTTGAAACAAAATATGATGAGAGGGTCTAAAAATAATGCCATAATTCTACTGACGCCTTTTTTTTTATTTCCCTCACCGATCCTGCTTATCCAAAAAGCACAAAGCATGTCGCGAGTCGGCGGGAAAAAAACAATATAAGTAATATAATACAATATAAAAATGTTAATATAAACACAATAATATGCAAACAACAATTATAATAAAAAATTACAAGCTTACATAATAAATAAATACAGAAAACGTAATAGATAAACATACATAAGGATAAGCAAAAAATAAAAATAAATAAAATGTAACAAGTAGTAAATAAAATTTTAAAAATCAACATAAGAAAGGAAGCAAAATAAATTACAAGAAGTATAATTTCATGCAACAGGGCAAAAAGCAAAATGTATACTTTAAAATGAAGTCTGAGATAAAATTTAGGAAAATCAGTGAAAAATATCTAAAATATAAAATTTTTAAAAAGAAAAGAAACAACAGCAAAAAAAGGAAACGATTTTTATAAAACAATTTAGAAAAAAATAAGAGCAAAAACCCCGCAATTTCTACAACACAATTTAGAAAAATAAAGAATCATTTACATACAGCAATATATTATTTATAAGGCGCCATTTATACTTCCTAAGCCACTGAGGACGACTGAGGTAAAAAAAAATCTTATGAAGAATCAGGGCCTCGAAAGGGGGTTTGAAAGGGTTGCGAGTACACGAGGCCTCGCATTCTAAAGTTCACGAGCAGCTGACTGATTTTGCAAAATGTAAATTGATCGCATTGTTTTATTTAATGAAATCAAAATTTGTTGTCGAGTTTTGGTTTCCAAGACACAATATTACAATATTTATTCAAAAATAATTTATTTGAATTATGTCCCAGTTTTGTTACTTTTCTGAAAATAATATTGACCTTATCAGTTATTGTTACATGCGCAGAAAAAATTTCTCAAGATTGGAAATGATAAAAATAAGCTTGAAATTTATTTTTTATTGCAGAACCTCTTTGCCATTTGCCCCCTTCACTATCTTATGTACCGAAGCAATCAAAAACTAAATTATAATGGTATTATCGACAATTTTTCCATAAAACTTGTAAAAAAATGAAGCTAGGATCACATACTGTAAATATATTCTAGTTAATCGCATACCAAATTGTATTTAGGAAGTAATTATGTTTGTTATATAAATTATTAGCGATTTTTTGTGTGATTGAAATATTTACTTTATAAAAATAATTTCATTATTTTCCATTATCATGTATTACTTCAGTCCTTACTATACCAAATTGTGCTACGAAATAGATACAAAAATACAATAAATTCCGCATTCTCCGTCGAGTGGCGCTGTGAACCTTTCAATCCAAATTACTTCAAGAACGGAGAGGTTTTGTACTGGTCTACTATACTCCTCGACGAAAGGGGCTGTGTTTTTTTTCAAACAAAAAATCGTAAATGAAGTATTTGTCTTTTCATCCTGTGTTGGGAATATGCTAATCATGCAGATAATCATCTCAAATTTTCTTTGCATATTTGACTCAACGAAACGTCAAATCGCTTATTAAAAATTAAATTAAAAATTGAATGATTCTAATCACACATTAAAATTTTGCTCTCTATCGTCAACTGTCTATTGTTCGTTTGATTTTAAATTTTCCTTACTTAATAAGCATTACAGTTTAAAAAATATATTTACTCCAGCTTATTATACGTTTACAGTGGCGGATCTAGGATTTTTGTCTGAATTTTTTTTTTTCCCCGGGGGGGGGCGGAGGTAATAAAAATTTTGTATTGTCGTAATTTATTGGCTTATATAAACCAAAAAAACTTTATCCTTACGGACTTTACTCACCTGGCAATAAGAATCATATAGAATACAACAATACTTTCGATAATTTATTAAAAAATACAATGAAATAACTATCCAAAAAATGTTTTCGACAGCGTCAATGCTATCAGTACAAGTGGAACGACTAGAAGAGCAGGAAAATTTTCCAGCCTTTGAAACTAGAAGGCAATGTTGTCACATTTATCTTATATTTAAAAAAATGAAATTAAGAACAAACAGTAGTAGTGATTTTGAATAACATCAAGAATTCTGGTTTAGCTCGGGGGGTGGGGGGGACAGCTGCAGCCCCATAGCTTCCCTCTTTATTCGCAAATGAGCGTTTACTAAGAATTTATATCCTATTAAACAAAAAGGATTTAGTCAAATTGTTGCGTGGCTCTATTTCGTTTTCATAACATCTGCACTCGGAGTAAAATAGTGTTCTCTAAGTGGTTCAAGACCGGGTCAGACAGAATTGATTATTCTTTAGATGACGAAGAACACATCAGACGTTTATTGTTCACTTTTTAATGCGGTATTTTCTAAATTAAATAAATGCGAAGGATGGATAAAAACTGTTTTAGCAAAACCCACGAAATCTCGAATCACGCGGAGTAAGAAGACAACTTATTTCCATGTGAATTTTGAAACTAATATTTTTAAATTGTCACATAAAATAAAAATGTCTGCTACTTTACCACTGAAGGTCTAGGTTTCTAATTTCACCCTAAAGTTAAAACGTGTATCCGGTTTTACCCGACTGGAATGGTAAAATCGAGCGGTTTGACGTTTTAGATTTAAAACAAAATATTGATAAAAAAGGAAATGGAATTATGATTTTTCTTGACTGATATGCCGTACTCCGTTAAACAGTGAATAATTTTATATAATTTGACAAGCTCTATGTCGAATATTTTTGCTCCGATATGCCTTCGAGTCTTAGCTACCCGGTTTTACCCGTCTTTACTCAACAATGGCATAGCGACCACAGGTCAAGGAGTTATACATGCCCACGGCGCCATCTTAGGGGTCGCGGTGGAATCAAAACATTACTGCGTTTATGTCACTTTTAAAAGCAAAATATGAGGAGAGAGTGAGAAATAATACAGTTCACCGGGTGCCATTCATAATTGCTAAGCCACTCATGATGAATGAAGTAAAAAAGTCCCTTTAAGCAAGCTGGAAGGCAGAGATAGATTCCTTAACGTTGATATTACAAAAGTAATGTAATATTACATATTGATCAATACAGACATAGGCTATGGCTTTATTGTTTCCACAATAGCAATATTTACGTCGTGATTCTGTATTCATGCCATTTAATTTTTTACTATATCAAGTTTTATCATTCTACTTATAAGGTTATGTAAAATTTATTGCTCAGTACATTACTCAATTTTTTTATATCCCAACACATAATCAATCTAAAGGCAGAAGTCATAAAGAAATAAACATCCCAGCAGTGGTAATATCCCCTAGATAACATTAAGCTAGCCTTTCTGAAACAGTAACAAGAAAATAACATTTCACACAAATAAGAAAAACTCTAGATTCAAAAAGTAATTTATTTAATCTAGGTCACCTTATAATTGTGTCAAATGCTGAACAATTAAACACAACTAGAATGGGCGCTTTTGGAGAACTCCCTGGTTCCAGAGATATTAGTCACAAAATTCTTAACCCTTTCCGGTGCAAGGCATTAAATTTGTTGAAATATGATGGAAAAACATCATGAATGGGTTTAGTTTATTGTCAAGACATAGAGTCTACAAAAAAATTTAACTTACATCATTCCGAGGGGGGTCATACACCTTTAGGGACACCCCTCATATGAGGACCCCTTTAGATACAGGCAACTTGATATTCTCAAAAAATATTGTTCAATCCTAAAGAAAATAAAAATTTAAAACTTCAAGAATATTGGAGGAAAATTGTCAAGTGAATTTGCTGAAATTGTAAATGCCAAGAACTCAAAAAATTTCCTATCTCTGAGTCAAGGAATTTTCGCATTTTTAAGTTCTAATATTTCCGATTCGAAAGCGAAATTTCATTGTGCTGTCATCTACATTCTAAAAGGAGTACTATTAACTGCCTTTTCGTGCATCTTTCCGGGTTTCAAAGTGGATTGGGATTTTTTAAGAAAATTTTTAAGTTGGTGTCCTCTTTTGTGACCACTGCCCCGGAAAGGGTTAACACATAAGAGAGTAAAAATTATTAAACATTGTTAGTTGCAAATTAAATACATGTGTTTAAAGCATAGGCTATGAATGCAGCCATTTTGAGCAGAGAATTTAAATCCCCATCTACAGTTAAAAGCAAATAGTCAGACAGAAAACCCCAAAACAATTTTAAAGTTATTGATACATTTTTCAATATCAATAAGGAAAAAGGGAACTCTTATTTAAATATCTTTTTTGTCTATTTTACATTGAATTTATTAAAAAATCTTGGTGCCGCCATGTTTAATTAAATATCAAATTAAAGTAATCTGTCGAATTACATAATTATCGAATGAATTATGAAAATTAACTGTTTGATTAATTAAAATTAGGTATTTAATTAATTAAAATTAATCATTTTATTAATGTGACGAAATCTTCACTAAATCCTTCTTTAAGGCTCAAAGTATTTGTCAGCAACAAAATCAGTTAATTAAAATTTAAGCAAGGCGTTTTTCCGCGATATCTTTGGAAAATATTATCTCACGAAACTATTTTCCACCATATTATATTTAAAAATTAGCTTTTCGTTGAGAAAAATTTCATTTCCATACAATTTGTTTCTCTCATGTTAATATTATTTTCAAAATTAATTCTATACGGAACTCGTAACAATATTCTTTATTGTTGAAGCACAAGAATAATACCTAGAAATGTTGCCACAATACATTAACAGAATCCTGGATGAATGTTCAAAGAAAATTTTAAAAGTAAACGATTAACAGTTTACATCAGGGCCAACTATTGAATTGATTTGATTTATTGTTATGCTTTACATTAATGAATAATTAACTATTTAATTTAATTGTTTCAAATAATTCATTAAAACCTTTCTTTTTCTTTAGTAATTGTAAACAAAATTTGAAGTACCTATATAACAAATAATAATTTATGGCTAAAATTAGCTATCAGCTGTGTTTAAAAATTGTCTGGTTCGATTGATATAATTGAGTGGGGGGGTAAAAATCTCTTCTAAGCTCAAAACTTCTGAGTAATTCTTGCTGTCAAAAAGCTTTCAATATCAAAATAGTCTGTTATGATAAGGTGTTAATTGGCCTAAATGAATTTCTCTTTCTATCTTCAATCGTAACGGAGCTATAGAGAAAAGATAAATTTTGGGGGAATTGAACATCGCTTTTCAGCTCATAACTTCTAAGGAATTCTAGCTGTCAAAAACTTTTAATATAAGAGTTATTTGTTATGATAAGGTGATAATTCGTCTAATTAAAATTCTTTTCTATATTTAGTGGTAACATAGTTATGGGGATATGATAAGTTGGGGGAGGAGATTGAAAATGGCTTTTTAGCTCATAACTTCTAAGCAATAGTAGCTACCAAAAAAATTTCAATACAAAAGTTTTTTGTTATTATGAGGCAATAATTCTTCTACTTTGAATTTTCTTTCTATCTTCAATCGTAAGGGAATTATGAGGAAATGAAATTTTCAACCCCCC